>JAMXBD010003103.1:0-140005 GCA_024138025.1 Combretum micranthum | reverse complement strand
GACCCCTAGATTCCCATTGGCTTGTTCCGGAGTGTGAGTGCTCCATTGTTGATTTGTTTATTTTAATAGAAAATAATAACTTGTGGATTGATTCATTGCATTTAGTTAAGCTCGCGTGTCACTCCATGTGTGATTGTGTTACTGTGTACTGGGCTTTGACTCATTCTTATTGTTGTTATTCTTTTTATAGGTTTTGTTGTTGATGATGATGATTGATGATGATAATGTTGGTGATGATGGATGATGAGACAATGATATGATGATGTTGATGAAGTTGATGATGATGAGTTCTTGATGATGTTGTTGCTGTTGAGGATGTTTTCTCGGGTTTTTTGGGTGCTTCTGTTGACTCGGGAAGGATTGTGAATGAGTGATGTGAGTTAGGAGCGTTGAGTAGTTTAGTTGTTTTGTTTGATTTATAGAGATTGGATTTATTTATAAATTTGTATTTTCATTTAAGGGCTTGTTAGTGCCCATGTTTTGTAAATAAGCTTTTGTAAAGATTTGTTTAAGTGAAAGTTCTTCTACTTGTAATAGTGGAAGTTTGAAATGCTTTTATGTAGAAATGCTTTTATTAAAGTTTATTTTTCGCTACTAAATTCAGTTGTTGCCAGAATCTAGCTAAACTATTTCATAGCCTAAAATCGGATAGCAATGTTCAACATAAATACCTTCTTTAAAGACAACCTTACGTATAATTAGTAAGAGTTATACGTAGTTGGGGACTTAGTGTGCTTAATTTGAGAATTTAGCATACCGAATCCTTACACACTCAAACATCTAAATAATCAAACTTGGATTAACAAAGACATGCATGCAAGGTGGATCCAGTTCTTATAGAAGTTTCATTTCAAGTTAAAACATAAGCCAGGGGTGCAGAATAAATTTCTTGTTGTTCGTTGTTATGTGTGTGAGTTGTATAAAGTATAAATTTTAAAACACAACTTGAAGTGGAAGCTTTTCAAAATTTATAAAACTAATTAAATTTATAAAACTAATTAGGCCTATCCAACTCTGCTTAGCAATTACTAATAGTAATGGCAAGCGCACCTACCAAAGTAATATAGAAAGAATTAGGTTGGATCCCAAGGGAATGCTGGCATCTATCATACTCACATTTCCTCTATTATCTTAGCCAAGAAAAAAATTAGCAAAACATAATGAAAACAGAAGTTATGCTAATGTTAATAATATTCACAATTGTTTTCTGAGCAAAATTAGGGAATCAGTTTGCAACTATGCCAGATGATAGCTCAGGATTTGCTTCACCAACTTCTTATCATGTGATTTCTTAAAACTAAACTCAGGTAGAGAGTTGTTTGCTAGGGTATTTGCACCATCGGATTCGCTGAGTTAAATTTAAGCCTCACCCAAGGTCATAAACTTTAGACCTAGACCAAACTGTCGACATCCCTGCACAAGTTATCATCGGTCTAGATCCGCTTAAAGAACAAGAATCCTTTGTTTTTTAAAACCAACTCTGTGAATTTCAAAACAAGTGATAGAAATTCTTCACCTGCCCTCTCTTGAGATATTTAAGATCAACTCTATTAGTAGCCATAGATCTATTCAAAAGAATGATTTCCCAGCCTATTCAGTTGAAATCAAACATGAATCTAATTCATGCACTATGCAATTAGACTCACAAAAATAAAATTAAGCTACTAAATACAAACACGTAGTCAATATTGAATTGAAAGAGCATTTGAAATCACATGAATCCAGATTTAGGTTCACAAACCCTAAGCTGTAGGAGATTATTTCTCCATGGATTTAGGCATTACAAATATTATCTAAAGAAATAATATGAAATTAATCAAAATATATTTAAATTCCAAACATAGTCTTATAGAAATTACAAAACAATGGGTTAAAATGGTTTTTACCCAAAAGACTTTGAGACTTTCTAAAGCAACAAGAAATAAGATTCTTTTACTCTAGAAATTATCTCACTAAGTTACGTTAATTTTGTACACTGTACAAAATCTCTATATGTACAACACACTTATTACAATGTTGTGCATGCTTATTTATAGGATAAGGGCACAATAAGAAATGATGATTTATTACAGTAGTGGCAAATTTTGTATAACGAAATGTAGATTCTTCATCCATGTGCGTGTCTGGATCAAGTGCTAAAACAATCGCTTCGTCGAGGGGAAATTCAAGGGCTTGAGTGCTGCATTAAGGATAGGGCTCAAATTAAGTTAATATAACACTATTGATAAGTCATTTTTACTCTATAGTTTTCACGGGATTTTGAGCTTAATTTGCTAAGAATTTTTGATAAAATCTTACAAAAATTATGTTTTTGATAAATAATGTTGTATTAGAGCTCTTAGAATCAAATAAAGAGTAATCAAGTGTTTTAATTCAGATTTGGAGCAAAAACAACAATTAAAGTAGAAAATGCAGAAGTAGAGCCCTGAAAAGACACAACCAAGGCAAAACAGAGAAAGAAGACAGCAAAAATTGGTCTGTCGAGCTTCAACTGCGAGCCTTCGACATGACCTTCGACTTTAGTTGAAGCGATTGAGCATCATTCTGAAGAAAATACATTGTCGAGCCTCAAAGTCGAGCATTAAAACTTAACCCTCAACAATCGTGTTTACAGACAAATTCTACAACAAAATTACCTCGAATCTCAATAATTTGACCTTTGACTCTCTCAAATTTACCGTCGATAGAGCAATGGACAAAAATGCATAGTTTACTTAGGAATTTTCTGAAGTCGAGCCTAACCTTGCTTAATACGAGCCTCGACCAACAGAGCACGTGACTCTCGATGAGTGTTTTCACAGCTCATATGCGTGCATGAAAAGTTATCAATTTTTATTAGAAGGGATCTGCCGAATTTGCCACGTGTCAAATAAAATGGCCATGCTTTCTGTGCCTAGTATTCTATAAATAAACGTGCAAGCATGCATTGTAAAGTATGTACTAATAGGGTAAATCATTATTAATGTACAGTAGATTTCTGAAGGATTTTTGGGTAAAAGAATTTCCATTTCTTTTTACTTGAAAATTTCTTTTTGTTTTTTTCTGGAAAAAATCAATTTAACTTAATGTTTGTAATTTCTATGATTTATGAGCAATTAATTTTCTAATCTTTCAATTTTGTTTTATTTCTTCTAATTTGTGCTTATTTTGATAAATCCATGGAGAAATAAACTCCTACAGCTTAAGGATTACGAATCCAATTCCTGATTCAGTTTGATTTCAAATGTACTTTTCAAGTAAATTTGATTGGGTGTTTGTAATTAGTAATTTGAATTTAACTTGTGGTGTTTAAAGGAATGGTGCATTCTTTTAGATCAATGATTGATTTCAATTGAATAGATCGAGAGATCATTCAATTGAATAGATCTAAAGGTTGCTAATGGATATCCTAACTACCTCTTGCTGAGGAATAGGTGAAGACTTTCTATCACTTGTTTTAAAAATTCAATGAGTTGTTTTTTTTTTCAAAACAATCGATTCCTATTCTTTATGCGAATCTAATTGAAACTTCAGATTACTGGTTTTAGTTAGATCTAGAACTACTGGCTTCGAGAAAAGCTTTAGTTTAAAGGAGAGAATCCGGTGGTATAAACACACCATTTCAAACAACTTCTAAGAAGTTATTATTCTTAAGAAATCATTCTGATAAGAAATTGGTAAAATAACCTTGAGCTACTATTTTATAGAAGTTACAGGCTTATTTCTTATTTTACCCATTAAACATTTGTGGATATTTCTAACTTAGTATAGTTTTATATTTCTTTATGATTTTTTTCTAAACCTTTCTTTGGCTAGAGAATTAATGGGATTGAGAGTATATTAGCTGCTAACCATTCCCTTGGGACCAACCTAAATCATTATCTATGCTACATTTGATGGGTGTGCTTACCCTGTGAGGCCATAGTTTTTGATTTAGAAAACATTTATAAATTTGAAAAACTCGGTCAATGATCAGTGAAAATTGAACTTTAGATTTCACAAACACATAAATAACAAACCAAGATTTCTGGCGCCTTTGCTAGGGAATGATGTTGGATTCAGTTTTTGAAGCCCAACAGGGCAATAGTAGAAATTAATTTTCATTTGTTGTTCTAGCCGCTTTAACTTTGTAAATATCTTTTGTATATATTTGTTGCGATATGTAAATATCTTTTGTTTATCTAACCTTTCCTTTTGTTCTTGTATATACTTGTTTGCTTATTTTCTTTTTTGCACTTTTACTGTATATATTATGTTATATAATTATATTCTATTTCAGTTTTTAAATTCTTTAATTCTTTTATTGTACATACTTGTTTGTTCTTGCACATGTTTGTTTTTTGTTTGTTTCTTGTTTCTTGTCCTGTTAATTCTTTATTCTTTTATTTGTGATTCTTTAATTAGTTCATCCTTTGTATATATTTTTTGTTTTCTTCTTATTTATTTTCAAATAAAATGTAGACACATGACTAGGAATCAATCTAAATTCTTGTTTCCGTTTGATCCAAAACCATAGTGTATAGGTCGAAAAAGCAAACAATAAGAAATGACTGGCCATGGTGACGTTCAGGAGGTTAATGAATAACCTAGGGAGAACCAACCTCAAACTATGATTGACTTATGTAGACCCAACTTAGAGGGAACCAATACTAGTATCAACAGACCTAGAGTTGCTACTAGGAACTTTGAGATTAAACCCAACATTATCCAGATGGTTCAACAGATGGTCCAGTTTGATGGCTTACAAGATGAGGAACCCAATAGCCATCCGCAGCAATTCCTAGAGATTTGTGACACATTCAAAATAAATGATGTGTCTAAGGATGCAATTAAATTGAGATTATTTCCATTTTCCTGCAGAGGAAATACAAAAAAAAAAAAGAAAAATGGTTGAATGGATTACCAGGGAACTCTATCTCCACTTAGCAACAAATGACTGAAACTTTTATGAGGAAATATTTTCCACCTTCAAGAATAGCTAAGTTGAGAGCTGACATTGCTTCATTCCACCAGATGGATTCTGAAACATTATATGAAGCTTTCGAGAGGTGAAAGGAGTTGCTGGCAAGATGCCCACACCATGGACTTCCTAAATGGACCTAGGTACAAACCTTCTACAATGGATTGAACTATGAGACTAGACAATTGATAGATGCAGCTGCTGGAGGAAGTTTGAATTACAAATTCCTTGAGGATTGCTTAAAGCTGTTCGAAGATGTGGCTAATAACCATGACCAATGGTCATTTATAAGAGTCAAGAAGGAAAGATTAGGAGGAGATTTTGAATTTGATGTTGTTTCCAACTTGACTGCTAAGATTGAGGCTCTAAGTAGAAAATTGGAACATTTCTCTATGGGGAGAAGCCAAGTAAATATTGCCGAGTTTCCTGACCAAAACATTGAAGGAATGACCTCTGAGAGCTGTGAATTTGTAAACATTTTTTCTGGCAAAAAATTGGACCCTTATAGTAATAGTTACAATCCTGGTTTGAGGAACCATCCAAATTTCCGGTAGAGTAACAATAATTTTCAAAATTAATTGAACCCACCCAATTTTCAGAAACCACCAGCACAAGGGTCATGAGTTTATCAAGGAAACAACAAATCTCTTGAAGATTTAGTTTCCTAATTTATCAAAGCTTTAGAGAATAGGTAGCATGGAATATATGCCACCTTGAAAAATCATATTGTTACCATTCATAACCTAGAGAACCAGTTGGCCAAATTTCTAAAATTCTTTCAGAGAGACCTTTAGGATCATTACCTTCGAATACTGAACCCAATCTACGTGATCAAACAAAGCAAGAATGATTGATTTCTAGGATGATTATCCTATATATTTTCTTTCTGTTTGTTTTTGACAGAATTAGTTGTTCTAAGGGATTGATAGGACGAAAGTGGTCCTAAGATAAAATATGTGTAAACCTTTTTTATGATGAATGCAATGGATTAATTTTGATATATCATTTGCTTGAATGGAATGGTAGATGAATGTAGTTATCTAGTACTTTATGAAAATTTTGTGCAAGTACAAGTTTCAGCCTCCACAATTTTGAGGTGGATTATAAAAGTTGAGCATCATTGTCGAGCCCACTTATTTGACCCTCGACAATATTAAATTTTTCTCGTGAATAAAATAATAGAATTTTTGCCCTCGCATTCTTTAATTCTTTTCAAATAAGTCACAATTTTGTTTCTAAGTCGAGTGTCGTTTATTCTTTATTTATTTAGTCATAAATGAATAAAATAACAAGTTTTGTCATTTTCTTGCTTGGCTCTTAAAAGTTTTGAAAATAAAAAGACTGTTCATTCTACACTTGACACAAACACTGTTCTTGCACTCGAAAAAAAAAAATCTCTCACTTGAATTTACAAAATTTTCACTAAATATAAATATAAATATATACCCAAAACCTTCCAACATCTCAAAGCTATAACCATATCAGGTATATTCTTTACTTTTTTTCTTTTCTAATTTTTGCTGTTATATAACGTGTTTTGTATTTTTAGGGTTTTTTAAAACTTTCTATATGAACTTGATAGAAATGATGAATTGATATTTTTAAAGTAGTTTGCTAAGTAATGTTATTCTTTGAACTTTGCTTAAATAGTTACAAACTTCGTTTTCTTCTCGAACTCATTAAATTCTGTAGAAACCCTAGTTTGTCTCTTATTACTCAAAATAATAAGCAAAATAGAAATGTGCGTTTCATTTATAAGTAAATATGAACTAATGTATGTTATCTCTTTTTGTAGAACAAATGGAACTAAAAAGATAGCACACCCAATTCCAAGTAAGTACCTAAGCTCTTGAAAATTTGTCTGTTGATGATAGGGATAGATTTAATTTGTTTTTATCCAAGAAAAAGATTGTAGAAAATGTTGTAGTAAATTAGGAGTTATTAAGGAGTTTTTGGTAAGGAAGAAGATTTCCTAAAATACTCTGTAGATGTTGTATGGAGGAAAGTGTTTGAAATTAGGGAGGAAGTATATGTTGGCACTACTTTAGCCTTTATGACTAGTTTGAAGATGGAAGGGGAAGTGCCCAGCTTAGGTAGTATAGTAAGGTTTTATGCATTTAGAGAATATAGGGAGGTCCCAATGAGGACATTCATATATGCCATGGGGCTATATGATGATGAACGATATCTGGAGGAACAAGAATTCCAAGAGCTGCCCTTAGAAATACTTGAAGAAGATTTCAGGAAGTTCTTAGAGGAGGAGTTTGAAGGAAGATTTGCTCCTTCAAGGACCACAAGGTCCAAGTTCATAAATAAAAGTGTGCAGATGTTGCACTACATGCTGATAAAGAGTATTTTCTCTAAGTTGGAGGGAGGGTCAACAGTCTCTGAAGCAGAGCTGCATCCTATTATCAGCATAGTGAGGGGGATTAAGATAAATGTAGATGTATTGGTAGCCTATAGGCTCAAGGATCAAGCCACACTAAACTGTAAAGGAATATTCCTTGGTGGCTTGATGACAAGGATTTTGAGGAACTTAAGAATGTAGCTAGAGCAGGGGACAACTGACCTAGTATGCAAATATAATGAGCTTCAAAAGAAGGCTTTTAGAGAATGGAGACTAGTAGAAGTGGTACAATAGTAGAACCAAGGTTGGACCATGACCTATTAGTTGAGCCCCAGCCTTTTCAAGAATCAGCTACACTAGTTGAACAACAGGTTTTTGAGCCACATATTCCCCCTCCATAAGAAGAACCCCCTTTAACACAACCTGAGGCTTTTGCATCAGAAGCTACACCACAACCCTCTTCAGCAAGCTTCCACAGATTAGAAAATGAAGTTATTGAAATGAATGGAAAGCTTGCTAATTTGGAAAAGAGTACAAAAGGGGTATGGACAGTCTAACAAGTATGATGTCCAATATCTTAGATGTAGTCTCAAGGCTACTTCCACAACCCACAGCATCCAAATCACCTTCCCCACACCCTATTTTGGCAGTCTCACATCCTGATGATAATGGTGATGACAATGATGCCAGACCACCATCTCCATGTACACATACCTCATCCATACTATACACTGAAACCACACATAGAGAAAACCTTGAAACCACAACCCAAATATACTCACCCACTGTAAATACAGAACCATTCACATCATCCCAACCACATATCCCAAACAAGATCATCACAACAGTCGATTGAGTCACCTGTTCAGAACATTTCTTAGGAAATGAAGCCATTGTTCAACACAACCCATTCTTTCAGCCCAACCACTAATAATGGAGACTGTGCAATCAACTCCAATTGTATATACATCAAAAGGAGAAAAATAACAAAGCAGCTAGTAATAAAGAGAAGGAGAGTGACCCTTCTAGAAGACTCAGAGTTGGATGAAGGTCCAACACAACCAGCTATATCAGAGACATTAGTAGAGCCGGTTTTGTAGATGCTCCAACTGCTCCTCAAGAAAAAAACTCTGATAATGAATACAACCTGAATCTGTTAAGTGGTTTAGTGCAAAAGGTTGTACAAGAAGTTGCATTAGAAGAGAGGATGACAGCAAAGGACATGCGTATTAAGGACATAAATAATAGAGGAAGGAGCACCCCCACAAAAAATAGCCATAGAGCCAGTTTTGGTAGATGCTCTAGTGTTTCAGATGCTACACCTCTTCAACAAGCACCTCCTAAGTGCGCAATTTTGGAGTTAGTAGAAAGAATGGCTACTGCAAAAAGAAGAGAGGAAGAGATGGATAGAGCATGACAAGAAAGGCTTTGTGCATTAGAGTAGTGGCAGAAAGAGTATAGGGAAAGAGAGGCTCAAAGGCAATTGGAGGATGAACGATGGTCCAAAGGAGTCCTTGAGTAACACACTCCAACATGGGATCAACTTGAAACTTTCTATCCCCCATGCCTCTAGATAGAAGCAGCCACAGATCATGAAGAGGGGAATATTCAATTAGAAACCCCTGACTCATGATGCTCCACAATAACAGCAGCAGCTCCCTCTTGATGCTCCTTAAGACAAGGAGGATTCCTTCACAATAACCCAGTTGTTGGAGGCTACAAGAGAAGAGAAGAAAAGAAAGATGAGGGAAGAAATTGAAAAAAGGATTTATGAATCCCACAAGAAATCAGAAGAGCAAACAAGGAGGATCTATCAGATGAAGTCTTATGTTATTGGAATTGGAGTTGGGAGATTAACAAAAGCCATGAAGGCTGAAAAGAAGAAGAAAGCAAACGCCCGACTTTAAACTCTACTAGAACCAATAAATAAATCATATCAGCCATAGATTATTGAAGCTCTTCAAGGAATAGAAGAAATGACTGAAGATGATGAGGATCTCTATGATGATAGCCTCTTATATAGTGATGATGAAGAGGAGAGGAGGAGAGGAGGAGAGAGGAAGAAGCCAAGCAAAAGAGATTGGCTCAACTAGAAAGTGATGCTGCCCTTGCACAAAGACTGCAAGAAGAGCAGGATAGAGAAGAAAGGACATCACAAAACAACAAAGCACTTAATCCTCCACCAGATCCTACTAGTGAAGCCCTTAGAAGCTCAGCCAATAGAGGTAGAGGTAGAGCTAATGAAAGAGGCAGAGGAAGGATTAATAATAGAAGTAGAGGTAGAGGTAGAATGAATAACAACGCTAGAGGACAGAGAATAAGGGCAAGGAGTAGAGACCCCTATGAAAACTTTCCTAGGGCAAGAAGAGGAAGAGGGAATGAATTTAGTAGAAGCTTCAGATATTGGCTGGGAATGGATCACTAGAAGTTCCCATTTTTGATGTTTTAGATTTAGGAAATGAATTAATTCTTTTTATGTCCTTGTAATATATGTACAATTTTATTCTTTATTCATTTCAATAAAATTCAGATTCTTTTCCTTTCATTCTTTATGTTTTATGTTCTGTTCCTTTATGCATTACTTCTTGTCCATAACTCTGTCGATGCCCTGATTGAGCCTCGATAATAACCTAAGTTTTTGCCAAGTTCTTTGTGTTAACAGACTTAACCAGGTCTTGACAAACCAAGTTGACCCTCGAGCTTACACAAGAAGAGAAGTTTTCTTCACTTCTCAAATTCTTTTTAATTGTGCTTTAAATGAACTCTGCTTTGATAATTTGAATCCCCAACTGTTCATATAAATGATAAACATTGCGGACAATGTTTAACTTAAGTGTGGGGGAGGGTTAAACAAGATGAATGGGTCTAAAAACTTAATAATTTGCATGAATACAATATGTACTGATATAGATTAAGTTTCCCATGCAAATTCATGAGAACTCAATGAAATGGTTAAAATTTGACAATGTTTTTTTTTTTAAAAATCACTTAGTTAAATGAATTATGAAATTGTCTTGAAACGAGTCAATTTTTTACTTTGTTTAAATCAATTGACAGTATCCATGTGAAGTAGTTTTACTTATTATTTAGTTTAGAATTCTAGAGCTAGAATTAGCTTATGGTCCTTAGTAAGGCTACTCAAATTATCTTATAAAAGCTTAAATGATTAGTATGTTTCCCAAATTAGTTATTTTGTGAGCCGTTTTAATTTATGGTAAATGTTCAAATGATAATCATAACTTGATAATTTTTCCTTATGCATTATAACTGAAAATAAAACAAAAAAAATTAAATACAAAGCCTGTGCTTAGAATTGGAATGGACTTGGGTTGGTCCTTCAGAAGAGCAACTTCTTCTCCCCTCTTTCAATTTCAAAAGCAAAAAAAAATAAATAAATAAATAAAAGCGAAAAGATGTGGGCAATACCTTGTCCAGAGGTAAAGAAAAAAGATGCAGGCAACACCCTATCCCTTTAAAGCTTTAAATAATAAATAAAATTAAGGAATAAAAAGCACAAATAAGGAAAAAGATTCAGGAGATGATCTAATGTACATGTATTTACTCTAGATTACTCTGCTTAGAGAAATAATTAATAGATTACATACTTTTAAATATAAGAGGATAAAAAATGATTGGGTTTTTCTTACTCTGATTGATCTTTTGAATAATTTTTGCTTAAATTCTTTATTAAATAATGGGTGTAAAAGCTGATTGATTTTTCCAAAAATAAATTTATTTCAGTCAGTAAAGATAATTAAATTTTTTAGAATGCTAAGATGATTAGTGCCTGAAATATTTAGGTCAAATAAACCATTCATGATTTGTTTTCTTAAATAAGCTTTGTGATCTTTAATTTGTTTTATTTGCTTGAGGACAAGTAAAGGCTTAAGTGTGGGGGAATTTGATAAGTCATTTTTACTCTATATTTTTTCACGGGTTTTTGAGCTTAATTTGCTAAGAATTTATGATAAAATCCTGCAAGAATTATTTTTTTAATAAACAATGTTGTTTTAAAGCTCTTAGAATCAAATAAAAAGTAATCAAGTGTTTTAATTTAGATTTGGAGTAAAAACAACAATTAAAGTCGAAAATGTAGAAGTCGAGCCCTGAAAAAACACAGTCGAAGCCAAACAGAGAAAGAAGATAGCAACAATTGCTCTATCAAACCTTAACTGCGAGCACTCGACATAACCCTCGACTTTAGTTAAAGCGATTGAGCATCATTCTGAAGAAAATACATTGTCGAGCCTCAAAGTCAAGCCTTAAAACTCGACCCTCGACAATTATGTTAACAGACCAATTCTTCAACAAAATTACCTCGAGCCTCAATAATTTGACCCTTGACTCCAATTTTACCCTCGATGGAGCAATTGACAAAAACAGACAATTTACTTAGGAATTTTCTAAAGTTGAGCCTGATCTTGCTTAATATGAGCCTCGACCAACAGAGCACGCAACTCACGATAAGTGTTTTCACAGCTCATATGTGCGCATGAAAAGTTATCAAATTCTGTTAAAAAGGATCTGCCGAATCTGTTACATGTCAAATAAAGATGGCCATACTTTCTATGCCTAGTAGTCTATAAATAAACGTGCAAGCATGCATTATAAAGTATGTACCAACAATGTAAATCAGTATTAATGTAGAGTAGATTTCTAAAGGATTTTTGGGTAAAAGAATTTCCATTTCTTTTTACTTGAAAATTTCTTCTGCTTTCTGGGTAAAATCAATTTAACCCAATTTTTGTAATTTCTATGAATTTATAAGCAATTAATTGATTAATCTTTCGAATTTGCTTTATTTCTTTTAATTTGTGCTTATTTTGATAAATCCATGGAGAAATAAACTCTTACAGCTTAAGGATTACGAATCCAATTCCTGATTCAGTCTGATTTCAAATGTGCTTTCAAGTAAATTTGATTGGGTGTTTGTAATTAGTAATTTGAATTTAACTTGTGGTGTTTAAAGGAATAGTGCATTCTTTTAGATCAATGATTGATTTCAATTGAATAGATCGAGAGATCATTCAATTGAATAGATCTAAAGGTTGCTAATGGAGTCGATCCTAACTACCTCTTGCTGAGGAATGGGTGAAGACTTTCAATCACTTGTTTTAAAAATTCATTGAGTTGTTTTTTTTTTTTTTTCAAAACAATGGATTCCTATTCTTTATGCGAATCTAATTGAAACTTCAGATTACTGGTTTTACTTAGATCTAAAACTACTGACTTCGAGAGAAGCTTTAGTTTAAATTAGAGAATCCGGCGATATAAACATACCATTTCAAATAGCTTCTAAGAAGTTATTATTCTTAAGAAATCATTTTGATAAGGAATTGGTGAAGTAACATTGAGCTACTATTTCATAAAAGTTATAGGCTTATTTCTTATTTTACCCATTAAACATTTGTGGATATTTCTAACTTAGTATAGTTTTATTTTTCTTTATGATTTTTTCTAAACCTTTCTTTGGCTAGAGAATTAATGGGATTGAGAGTATATTAGCTGCTAACCATTCACTTGGGACCGACCTAAATCATTATCTATGCTGTATTTGATGGGTGCGCTTGCTCTGTGAGATCGTAGTTATTGATTTAAAAAACATTTATAAATTTGAAAAACTCGGTTAATGATCATTGAAAATTGAACTTTAAATTTCACAAACCCACACCAACAAACCAACTATCATTTTTGTCCATTCTTCAAGTGAGAGCTAAATTGAGTGTTGTTGAGCGTTTAATGCACGGCACAAGTAAGGCGAAGGTTTGTTTAATAAAAAACTCATCAGAATAATCTTGAATTCCTATGAAAATAATAGAATAAAATTAAGTTATCAACAAAGCAGCTGATACTTTGAGCAAGATGCCCAATCTTCGGGCGACTTGAATGCTGAGGTTGTAAGGTTCGAGCAATTGAAAGAATTATATGAGGCTGATACTGATTTTAAAGAGAATTGGGCGAAGTGTGTGACTAAACAGCCTTGTAGTGATTATCGTATCCATGATGGATATTTGATGCAGGGAAATCAACTTTGTGTTCCTGAGTCTTCCTCGAGAGAGAAGTTGATTCGTGACTTGCATGGTGGTGGATTAGCTTGTCATTTGGGGAGAGACAAGACAATTGTTGCAACTAGTGATAGATTCTACTGGCCTCATTTAAGGAGGGATGTTAGCAAGATAGTGCATCATTGTTATGTTTTCCAAACAGCTAAGGGGCAGTCCTAAAACACTAGCTTGCATATGCCATTGCCTGTCCTTGAAAATATATGGGAAAATTGGTCGATGGACTTCGTACTTAGATTGCTTCGTACTCAACAGGGCATGGATTCTATTTTGTTGTTGTTGATATGTTTTCCAAGATGGCACACTTTATCCCGTGTCGAAAAGTAGCACATGCACAAGCCATTACCAAGTTGTTTTTCAAAGAGGTTCTTCACCTCCATAGAGTACCCAAGTCCGTCACATCAAATAGAGATAGCAAGTTCCTAAGCCATTTCTAGAGAACTTTGTGGTAGGTGTTTGACTCGTCCTTAAACTACAGCAGCACAACTCATCCTTAGACGGATGATCAAACTGAAGCTACAAACAAGACACTTGGTAATCTGATCAAGACCATTTGCGGGGAGAAGTCGAAGCAGTGAGATGTTGCACCAGCTCAGGCAGAGTTGCTTACCATAATGCGATTTACAGAATAACAGGAAATCTCCATTCTTTGTGGTTTATACCAAGGTTTCCTAATATGCTTTAGATTTGATCAAGTTTCCTCGGAGTTATGAGTTTAGTACTACAACAAAGAATTTAGCAGAGAATTGGTAGAATGTAATAGTAGAAGTGCAAGAGAAGATAGAGCAATCCAATGCCAAGTACAAAGCAATAGCAGATAAGCATTGTAGGAAGTAATTGTTCTCAAAAGGTGATCAGGTGGTATTCATGCAAATGGGGAGGTTTCTAGTTAAGAAGTATAGTAAGTTGCAGCCAAAGAAGTATGGCCCATACCTGATTTTGCAAAAGATTAATGATAATGCCTATGTGGTTCGACTACTCAATAGTATGGGCATTTCAAAGACGTTTAATGTGGCTGATATATTCCCTTTCTACCCAGACGATGCACCTTTATATGCAAAAGAGAACTTGGGGTTGAGTTCTTCTCAGGTGAGAGAGAATGATGTAGAGTAGATTGCAGGCTAGTTCCTGGATAAATTAAACACATTTGAAAAGCCTAAGAAGAAATAAATACTCAGTTCATCTTCCGGAAGTCATAACTTTTAGCATACAATTCTACTTAAGTGTTTTTTTTTTCAAAATGATATATAATCATCCTCTTCTTGTTACAGAACAGCTTTTCGTCACATAATATTATTCCAGAATTCCTTGAGTGAAGATTTTGCTTAATTTCGTTTTAGCATTTAAGATTAATCGGTGATTGATCATACCTTTTATGCTACTTGCTGTGTCAACTAGGATGCCTTGGAAGATAATGAAGGTGGTGAAGAAGAGCAGCACCCGCTATGTTCTTGAATCCCAGACTTACTAAGTTCCCACCCCCATCTGCCGTCGATGCTCTGTTGAGCCATCTGCTCCACCTCCACCCTCTTGGCTAGAGTTAGAAGACGCAGAACAGTAGACCCACTACGACTTTCCAACCAACAGTTTTCAGTCTCAGTCTCAGTTTCACTAATGCAATGCTTCGGAAATGGATCCCACACCAAAACCTTTCACGGATTTGGATACTACTTATACTTAACAGGATGGAGTAGCTGACTTTGTCGACAACACGCATAATCAAGCACCAGGAGCAGGAGAGGAGGTGCCTTCTAAGCAACAACATGTGGGTTATTTGGATGCATAGTCCATATAATGGGTTGTTTCTGTCCTTGTCTCAGTTTTCATGACCATGAGATTACTCATGGCCCTTACCATCTCCTTTCCATTTCCCATTCCCAAAATGAACATCTCATATAATAAATAAGGACAAGGACACTTTCACAAGATATGACCAGTCATACGATATCGATTTAGGAAGCATCGGCAACAGAACCTCTTACAATTCAAGAGACTAAAATGTATTACCTGATCTTGAACATGATGACATGTTTTACCAAGACTTCTGCAAGTTTGGATTGGGTTTTGATCCACTTACAAATGATTATGAGCTCGCTAAGATTGTTTATTATGATTTTATGCCTCGGAAAATTCATGAGTGGCATGTGTGGCCGAATTCTTTAAAGGCTAATTCTTGAAGAAGGTTTAATTTACACCTTACAAAATTGAAATGATAAATCGCCCTAAGATTGTTAGTGACACAGTTTTTTTGGGTTATGTCCAATAAAAGGACTCTTATTTCTTTTAATTTTGTTAAGGAGACATTTCATGAGCTTCCACTGCCCAAGATAAAAATTTTCATAACCTATGGTGTATAAATTTTATTGGTATGTATATATGTATATATACGAATTATAGGAATTGTGTTTTTTTTCATATGTATTGTAAGGCTTAGTATTTTAGAAAACCTATCGTTACTACGGTTGAACGTGTTATAGCATTAAAAAGGAAATTGGTAATTTATTTATTTATTATTTTATTAAAATGTATTTGAATCTAGTTCATTCCACTTTGAAAAACAGGGTTGATATGTTAAAAATATAAGGTCATTGGCTATTAAGAAAGATAATTGAAGACCCACAATTAAAATTTTATGTATTACATGCATATATATATTTTTATCGGTTGTATTTTAAGAGCTTCTTTTTGTCTTTTTTTTTTTTTTCCTTTTCCTAATAATTACATACTAGAGGGACTTCTTCATTATTGTTTTTAATGTGGCACCTTATGGTATTTCTCATTATTAATATGGTTTGGCGCACAAAATTCTACTATGCATAATAAAATAAAATTTCAAATCTATTTATATATATACTCATATATTTTTTGGTAATAAAGCATAAATTATATTATTGTGAAACAAAAAATAGAGTCCAGTTATCAGCCATGACAAACTTCATCAACATCCAAACTCACAATTATTCGGGAATACATTCAAAAAAGAGTTTACTAGCTATTCATGCTGTGAAGCCTGGTGGCATTTTTCTGAATTTTCATGTGGGAAGCCGTAAATTCGAATTTTTTTTTTTTTTTGTTGTAATTGGCCAAAAAAAAAAAATCCGTGCTGTCAAAACAATAAGGGTTGATGTTCGATTGAGTCTTTCGCCAAACTACGAGCAAAAATGTATTAGTTTTATGAAATTTAATCTTCAACTTTGATTGCATGACAGAAAGACAACGTAGAATAACATTAATCCAAAAAAGATGGATGGTTGGATTAGAGCAAATTTTTTAACTATCCATAAATTGTTGTCGATGAAATTGTGGAGATATGCAATAATATTGATGCAAAATGGATACACAATTTTAAAAGACTTCCAGATTAGTAGTGGTGGTGTGCTTTTTTATAAATAACTCAATATAAACTATTTGTTAATTAATTTTAAGAATATGGTTGGGTAAATTTAAGGTTAATGAGAATAATACCATTATCCATTCTGGAGGTATGGTTTCAATATAATTAGATGCATTAATAGATATAGATAGTACTGCAAATATGATAAATGAAAGGATAGCACCTGAAAATGAAATTGAGCAAATGCATATTTGTAGAACTGTTGACTATCCTGATCCCTCTTGGAGAGGATTTAATGATATGAACACTACAATAAGTTGGGTTAAGCAAATATCAAAAATGGAAAATATTTGCTTTGATCCAATATTTCATAAAGAATTATATTTAAATACAGATTTTGCAAATTTAGAAGGAGGGTATCAAAATTCTTAAAAATCTGGTAGAACAGCAAAATAAATTTTCTAACTTAGAAATAAAAAGTTTACCTAAAAAGAGGACAACAAAAATCACAAAGGAACAAAAGGCAAGCTTTGAAGAAGCATTTCCTCTATAAATTTACAAAAGGGGAACGAGAGATGATGAAAAATATGAAATCACAGTCATTCATATTTTTCAAAAGAGATGAATTTATCTTAAAATTACCACCAAAGGCAAAGGGACTTATAAAAAAAATGCTAAAAGGCATTTTTTTTGAAACTCTTTATCCTTCTTTAAGAAATGGTGGAAAAAGAATGCGTTTTTCGTAATGGGGTAGGATTTACAATAATAGTAAGGGTCAAAGAATACCCAAATCCTCCTTTTTGATATTCCAATAATGAAAGCTCACAGTTTCAGATCACAAAGAACTATAATGATACGTAACTACTATCTAGCCCATGTTAAATATCATATACACAAGACCATAATTAATCTAAATTCTTTTAAAGAATTTTATATGAAGGAAAAAATACACTTGGCAACTTTGATAAATTATGGGCTAGTAACTCAAATTGTGGGAACTCATCCACAATTTATAGGACAACTAATGAGAGATTTGTTTCATGAAGCAATTTCTACTTTGAGAGATTGAATGGGAACATGAAGAACAAGTTTAGATATACATGGAAATAAGACAAATGAATGTAGATGTATAAAGAAACATAAAGTAAGTTTTTTTCACAGAAGAGGAATGGATTATACTATGTGTAGCGAAATGATACAATTATAGAATTTTGATAATTCAAAAATTAGATGTATAATAGGGTTAGATATACTATAAATATTTTAGGACATCGTGACCCAAACATCAGATTGTTGTAAAGGCGTGATGGAAAGAATTGTGACTATCACAAATTAGAGAATATCAGGAAAAGGAAAATAGTAAAATAAGAATAGAAGAAAATCCAAAGGAATTGGAAGAACTAAAAGAGTTCTTGGAAGAAGAAATTGAATGGAAAGAAATAACATTAAATAAATGAAAAATGGTAAAATGAAAAAAGATATGCAAAGTTTTAAAAAATTCTTAGCAGTTGGAAAAGTGAAGGTGGTGTATCGGGGATATTTCCATGAAATGAAACACTTGACTCAACACTGCTCGATCGTTGTGATCCTTGAGAAAAAGAAAGCCTTCTTTGTGGCCTTATTCTGTTATTTCTTTGAAATTCCATTTTCCTAGGAAGAAAATTAATTATATTAGCAAGAGAGATAATTTATCTGCTATCGTATTATGTTTTCCTTTTATGTGTTCAAATTCTACATTATATCCTTGGTTTATGATTACATCTTTAAACTTTAACCATCTTCTCCTACTCATTTTATTGCTTCCTGTGTTTTTGTGGAACTTAACTATAGCTTCACAATATGTTCTTACCAACATTTCCTTTTTATTAAAAAGAAATAATTTAAAATTATCTAAACAATTTACATCAACCATAATTTCTCTATCTATACTTGGTAAGCTTTTTTTTTTTTTTTTTTTTTTTAAACTTTCCACTTATGTATCTGTAAATTTCTTCAATTTTCCTTTCGGCATATTTATGGGGTTTCCTTAATAAAATTCTTCCCTATCCTAGATCACATCAATCACTTTCAATGGTCAACAAATCTATATCTAAGGGTAATCTCACCTTTGATAACCTTTTAACCCGTTCTTTTGTTTTTCTTATTCGCTTTATATCTTTTTGAGACAAATTTTAAAATCCAGAAATTTTATTATAAAAAAGTTCTATTGACGAATTTGAATCCTTAATAAAAGATCTTGCATAATTTAACAAACTTAGTACATTAGAGTTTTCTTTTAATTGCAATTGAAAACTATTCATTAATGATAAGAAGCATTATGTAGTTGCAAATTAAAAACTAGAAATCCTCAGTTCCTTCTTAAATCCAAGAGTTGCGTTATTCAATCTTCTATCATCCTAGCGGCTTATTGATTGATGGTATAGTGAAGGAATCAACAATCTAAAGGGAAATCCTTCATTCTTATCAACTCTCTTGTTATACATACATACATACATATATATATATATATATTCCTAAGAAGTCCCTTGTTATAGATTATTGATAGGAAATTGATAGTGTCCCTTGTTATAGATTATTGATAGGAAATTGATAGTGTTTATTATTATTATTATTATTATTATGGAAAAGATTGTTCATTTAGTGGTGAATTTGAAAGTTTTGTATATGGTACATAGAAGACTAAGTTCTTGAGACTAAAGTAAATAATGAGTTTTCCTTTTTCTTAAATACAACACTTCAAATCTAAGGAAGCTATCTAACCCCTATAATCAATCTAAATAATGGATTAATAATAGTAGCTTTTAATAGAGGGATTTTTTTATCAAGTATTTATAGTAGGATATATTGATATTTATTGAAACTAATGATAGATATTTATGTCTGTGGGAAGCTTGGGTATAGTATCACATCTTTGAAAACAAGGACCGACAAAAATACTATGAAGGGCTAATACATCACTTCTTTCAAATGTCTCTATAGTAGAATTTGAATGAAATGAAGTACAAGGGCTCATAGTGATATGTTAGACTATTTTATCAAAATGCCTGTCATTCAAATGAAGTGGCTTGAAAAAGCATAAAGCAACCCACTACTTAATTTCATTTAAATGGTTCTAGTGCTATTTTAATGAAATTTGACAAATAGTGAGCTATATAAGTTTTACTAGGCTTTGTTTAAACAAATCAACATGTCACTTGAAAAAAGTTCCTTGCCATTTGTCTAACAACTGAAATTGTCTAAATAGGGAGCTTGTTATAGTAAGTGTTTCATTCAAGTATTGGCATGATATATGTGAATGGCTAGCTTATTATGACACTCTTAAGCCTTAATTTTCATAGCAACTATTAGAAGATATATTTACTTGGATTATCTTAGACCATTTAAATATAGATTGATTGAGTATTTCCTTAATTAATTCTTGTTCTTATCACACTTTGACTGTGTTGAATAGCTTGGTTGTGTTGATCTGTGAGTTACATCAAATTAAGGAAATCATAGTTCAATTTTTTGGAGTATCGAATCCTTAGAATTATTCATACAATCCTTAAATAATCCAAAAAAAAAAAAAAAATTCCCGTAAATATTAACTTGGTTCATTGATTTCTTGATTGTGTTTGAATTTGATATTTTCATATAGGCATGTCAAGAAAAGTAATTTCTTCCATCTTAGCTTTGATTTGAAGCATCCAGTTTTTGTGTCCTATAATGGTAAAATGATGAAAATATGAAGTGCTGTAATCACATATCTTGATGGACAAAAAAAAAAAGAATCCATATTTCAACCTGTCAGTCATTGACCTTTGGTTCTAATAAAATTCTTCTTTTCTCCTATAGCCATGAACATCACTAAGAAGTGTCTCTTCATAACCATCATCTATCCTTTACTTCTTTTCTTCAAGTTTTAGCTAACTAATCCAATATTTTGTCCATTGACTTTTTGTTATCAGGAAAAGTTTTTCCCACTTTGAGACTGTAACTCAGACCTTACATTTCAATAGATTCCTTCCAATGGCTTGAAAAGTATTCTCTTACCTTCAACCACCTAACTTTAGAATTAAAAAAGAGAGAGAGAGAAAAAAAAAAAGAAAGTTACACCAAAATGATATGATTAAAACCTACAATTTGAATATGGAATATTATGCTTTAGGAAATCTTTTGTTGGTAGAGCCTAAACCTCTATCTATTTATTATTTTACTAATACTTCACCATCATATTTGACAAGTAAATTTCTAATCTTTGAAACACAAGTTATATAGAGTCAAATTGCATTGAATGAAACCCTTTTACTAAGTGGCTTTAATATCAAAATAATATAGATTTAAGTGGCATAGTAATGGATGTAACACATTTACAAATCTTAGATCTCTTTGCTTTACTCTAACTTCCCCAATCTCTTTCTAATATTTCACTTAAGCCTCCTAAATGTAAGTGAAAAATCTATTTTTATTGCTTACTCTTCAAACATTTCCCTTAGGTTAACCTTAAAGCACCATCTTAAAGCTTAACTTCAATATTTATGAAGTTTTATCTCTTATAAAAGCATTTATTAAGTGGGTTAAATGGGTCAAATGGGCACTCACTATGCTTGCTTAATAAGTGGACTAAAGGTTAAACTTTAAACTTACCCTCTCTAAGATTTAATATTTAAAATAAAATATATGTAATTGTTAACAATGTGCTTATACTTGTACTTTCATTAATAAAATATATCTAAGCATGACCTAATGCTAATCCATTTTGTTTTCCTTCATTTCATAACTTGTCAAACTTTTAATAGAAATATAAATATAGGTAGGGAACTTCTATGGTGCTAGCTAGTGTTGCCACCTATTATTAAGTTGATTATAAAAGATTAATATAAAAAATATAATAGTAATTAGAGTTTTTTATTTTGTTATGCCAAAATAATTAATGACTCTATATAGTAATTTTAAGTTTTAAACAAATTGAGATTTTCAATTCTAAATGGCCTACTAAAGTTTATAGTACCAACCATCATAAAACCCCATCAGTTTCCTCGGAAAGAACATAAATATTAATTTAATTATAAAAATTGAGTGCGCAAAATAAGAAGACTACAAATTTAGCCAACCGAGCAGCTGCATGCAAATCAAGATCTTGTGGACGCTTAAAAATTATAGTGGGGGTTTTATTTTTTAATAAGTTAAGCCAACAACATCAATATACCAATGGCATTGTCTACTCTTTTACACAAGCTATAATTATCTTAATCTCATCCTTTCATGGGTTGTCTTTCCTCCCTATAATTACTCAATATCCATAATTGACCAAAAAGAAATATTATTGGAATCTTCCAATATGTCGAGGTTACCAGCTCAGATGACAATCATTGAAGATCTGGCGTGGGTGAATGCCTTATATGTGAGAAAAATTGTTTAAACTATTCTTTTTAAACTTACGAAACGAAAGATCATTGCTCAATACGACACCAATTTTGTACGAAAATATAAACATAGGATGAGGTGTATTAATTTCTTTTGTTTTGTGGCATTTAATTGGGGACTAACAATATTTCCGCATATTTGAAATAAGATGTTCCATTTAATGGAACCCTAATTTTATTTTTATCCCTTCTTCAATATGTTTCCTACATTAATATTTTTCATACATTCTTAAACTTTATATCTACTTTATAGTATCCCTAATAAACATTAGCATCCCTTTTTGAAGTGTTACTTGTATGGTGTTTCTTTTATTCTTGAGCAACCAATCAGGAATGGCATCTAGTATAATGTGGAGGTATATGATTAGAGAAACATAGAGACGACAATTACTTTAATGTCAATTTGATTTCGGGGGCGTGGGGGGTGGTGGAATTGAGAATTAACTATGCATTATAATCATTATTACTATCCATTCTTATTTGTCTAGGTTAGGTGTGCGTCCTTTTCTCCCCATCTTGCATGAAATATTTTTTTACTCCTATTACTTTAATTTGTTTCAACGTTTGAATCATTTAAGAAAGATCTAACTGACATTAGAGCTAAAACAAGTGGCCCGGCCAAGCAAAGCAAATTAGGTCATAAGCATTTCATTTAAGTTGACGACACTAAATGCTTGCACCTATTCAATACAAGTAATACTATAGAAATTGATAATAAGATCAATTTCAATACATATTTAACCTTAAAAATTTTCCATGCACATTTATAAAATTAGAAGTAATTTATAGTGTTGGTGTTGACATCAAGGAAACATCAAAGAAATTATTCAAAAAGATGATAAAATGATTATTTCATTTTAACTGTTAAAGAGAAGCAACATAAAAGGACATTAATGACCAATGCATTGTTACCTAATAACATTTCTCAAGTTTCTTAATTGAGATGTATCAGGTTTGAATCTCCCATCTCCGCTGTAATAGCAAAAAATAAAAAGACATTAAGGGTGACTGCATTATGAGTTATGAATGTAATTATAAAATATTATGATACATGAGAAATATTCATATTACAAAATGACAACTTACAAAATTTTTGTGATTTTGTTCATTCCTTTACATTTTTATTTTATCTTGTAAGAGTATTAGTGTTGTCCTATTTATTTTCGAAGTTTGTATATTTTGTTGTAGAAGGAGTAGATAGTAACCTCACATAGGTGTTTTTTTTTTTTTTTTTCATAACTAATGATGAAATTATCCATCTTTTCACTAGAGTGAGATAATTCCAACCAATCAATTATCAATTTGCAAGTTACTATGCAATTTCAAATATCACAATGGGACGATTTTGAAAAAATAAAAGGAAAAAAAATGACCATTTGGTACGATGAACTTGATAACCGTGAACATTGTACCAGATCCATTCAACCATTTATCCTTTGGAGTCAACATGTAATCAATCTTATAAAAGCCAGATATGGTACCGCATTTTGGGACTTGCAACCGTTCAATATTGATTGGTCCCTATGTCCATGTGAGAAAGGTTTCGGGTATTATATGCTAGGTCTATATTATACGTAATGAATAATTATCGATGAATTTTAAACATATGCCCGTATAAATGGTAAATATTGTAAAAGATACCTACTATTCATCTATTTGTTAATATATAATAGGTAATTATTTATGCATTGTGTGTATACATGATTTGTATTACTGATTTATATATTTTTTTCCACGTGTAGTGGGGTACTCCTTTTTTTTTTTTAATCAAAAGATGGGTAAAATTCAAAAGATCTTACATGACACACATTCTAGGAAAAGAAATGCTAATAATTTGTACAGTTTAAGTTGGTTGGAGATTGTTGTAGAATAGGAATACCAAGCACCACTGATCAACTCTATTAGCCATCTAATTAGCAGCTCGATTTCCTTCATGATAGACATGCTGTACTTGAACCTACCACGGTTTCTCTAGAAATTTTAACACTGAAGGGAGGAGTTGCCAATTGCTATTAATAGTTGCAATTCTCCTAGAGATGCAGTCTACAACACCTTTGTTATCCAACTTCAAAATAATCTTCTTAAACCCCATGTCCCATGCTAGCTATAATCCTATTAGAGCACCCCAGAGCTAGCTTGAAAAACAGAACAAATACCTAAGTTTGCAACAAATCCGCCTATCTAATATCCATAAGTAGACCGTAGGACACCACCAGCATATGTAGCATTTCCGTTCTTTCAAAAGAGCCATCCTTATTCACTTCAATCCAATAATTAAGGGGAGGTTTCCAGCCAATCAACGCTTTAGATCTCATCATTTTATTAGTTTGGCCAACATGTAAAAAGTCACTAGCAAATTGAAATTCCTTGGCTTTTGCAACAATAGTGTGAGACTGCCATGCATCATCACCTCTCGCCCACCTAGAATTTCTTCATTTCTCGAATTCCAAAGAGTCCAACATGTAGTAGAAAAAGAATTGGCCATTTTACCTCTCGAAGATGAATCTCTCTACACTTCAAATTTGCTACAAACCAATCATCAAATGGCATGTTCATAAAAGTATGAAGATTTTCAACAGAAACAAATTGGTTTCAAATTAAAATTGCTCTAAAACATTCTCAAAAGATAGTGGTTCATATATCTAGAAGCTACTCCACAAATTTCACAACATGGATTATTAGACATATGTCTTCAAACCCTCTCAGAGTTAGTTAATAAAGCATTATGAAGAAAAAGCTAGATGAAAGATCGCATCCTCTCAGGGCCCTTCCAACTCCAAGCAAGGTTCCATTTACTGTCATGTTGAGCCTGATGTCCGTCATTAAGAGAAGCATATGAACTGGAGATAAAGAGATTGCCTAATGAAGATAAACCCCAGTAAAAAGAATTAAAGACGCCATTAACATTGGGAGGTGGAGTAGCAGCAATACACATTAGAGCACATGAAGGTAGGAAATGTTGAAATCACTTCTTTTACCTTGAAGTAGTATGTTGGTTGGTGCGGCTGCCGACACTCGTAAGAGTTGAGTCAATAATTGATGAGATAGTCAATATCAAGTTTGTTTCAGTGTGGCTATCACATTCAATTTTTGTCCCTTAAAAAGAGTGAAATCACACGATTAGGTCTCACGATTATCAAATTTTGGTCGATCCCCAAAGTAAACCGCCGTACTTGGCGCCTAGTTAGTTTATATAATAGGACAATATGATTTAATGGGAACCATAATTCTCAGGATTTCGCGCTAACCAAATTTGATTGGGCCGGATAGTCATGATTATATTTAAAGATTTTCTTTCTTATGAATTTCTTTCGCTGAGCACGGATAGTTTGACCATAGGCTATAATTCGCCAAAAGAGTTGAGTTAATTACGGTATGTATAAAACTATCAAGATACAAAATCTCTAAATCATTGAAAGAAGTTTTTGAGACCTAAAAATGTTAGTTTACATTTCTTGACAGGAAAAAAATAAATTAATAAAGAAAATGATTTAAACAAGCAAAAAAATTATGATTTTATCTATATTTTTATGTGATAGGATCCATAAGTGATTCAAAACTATTAAAATACTTATTACAAGAACTCTTTTGATTATTTGAATAGTCAGACAATTAGTCGGATAGTTCTATGAAGGGAACGTTAAAAATTTTCAAAGAAAAAGAAGATTGGATGTATCAAATAATTAATGGCAAATAGAAACCATCACCACACCTTAATTGATCTTCACTATATTGATTTTCTAACAACACATGTTAAACTTAAATCAAGCCCATGTATACATACTTCTTAAGAGTTAAGACCATGGTACTTTCATTATCAACGCAAAAATGTCACTAAGGCATGTCAATTCTTCTTCCCTATTTTCTTTGTTATAATGGCTACCATGTGTAATGAATGAATCACATGAAATGTTTAAGTGTTGTTAGTTAATAGATGAATTTATTTAAAAATCAAATAAGGAATCTTTTCTCCTTTTATATATTTATTTATTTTGCATAAAGCTTGAAATTATTGTTAGAAAACGTAAAATGTTTCCTTTTCAATATTTTAATAATTATTTCGAGACATATATTAAAAGAACTTCGGTTCCTTTAACGGAACCATCCAATCAATTATTCAATCCTTAAAATAAATGTAATAATTGATATTAACAATATAATGATACAAATAGTTAAGTAAGAATCTAAGTTGTTAGAATAATTGATGTGACTGATCTTATTAAAACTAAATACGAGACCATAAAATTCTTCAAATACACATCTACTCCCATTTCTAGCACAAAACCCTCCAGAAAGCATTATGAATGTTGAAGGCTGAAATTGGAATCTAAGCGATGCATTAACAAGTAAGAAGTCTTCTCAATCTTCATAAGAGCTTAAAATTAGTATGGATTCTCATCACCATAGAAAGACTATGAAAGTTATCGTCTTTGCTTTTCATGGAATGTTTTCCAAGGGAAGTAAGGCCTGTCTCAATTAGAAACATTAGAATTGAAGCAAAAGGCAGCGCTAGACCACATCATGTAATAGTATTTATCTGGCTAGCAAGAAATTGAAGAGACAATGCACACACATATGAAGAGACTTGGAAGTGATATTAGCAAAGAACAAGTATCGATTGATCAAAATAAGAAGATGGGTAATGATGAGGACACATCGCAATTGGCAATATCGACCCTTCAAGCACGAGAAGAAGAGATTGAGAGGAAGAAGATGGAGGTGAGAGAGAAAGTTGAGCTTCAACTTGGGCGTGCTGAAGAGGAAACCAGGCGCTTGGCACAAATTTGGGAGGTACATCAATATAAAATTCAAATTCAAGTAGAGATAATAATTCGTGTTAATGGGTTGTCATTGTATCTTGATCTAGTTTTTTCTTTTCTTTTTTTTTTTTTTTTTTATGATTATAAAGGGAAGGGAATTTGAACATGACACGTCCTACTTGGGAGATTAAGAGTAATAATACTAGATGATAAAAGCATTGGCTATTTTTATCAAGTATAAAGTTCGTGGTAGTGTTACATATATATTAAATTAAATATAAAATAATTAATCTAATCAGTTATATTTATTGATGCCATAATCTGAATTTATAAAGCAGTGTTTTTATATCCTCTAATTAAAATAGTTCTTTTCCTCATATCATAATCATATTTACTATTCTATTGTGTTAATAACGTTATTTCCAACAAGAAAATCTTTCTTATGCAACTGCTTATCAATTTCTAAACAAGTACTTGAAATGACTTGGATTTTTAAATTATCTTATAACATGTGATGCCATTTTTTTTTATAACCTGAATTATTAATTACTAATAACAGTATTTAAAAAGGGAAATTATTGGAATCAAACAAAATTGGTACAGCTATTTCGGTCCATTGCTTCTGAATGTTTGTTTCGTACTCTTGATCATTTTTTCTTTTAATTGTGCTAATCTTCTTAATGTAGTTAATATAGATGGATTTCTTCAACCATGCAACTAGAAGTGTCTTTCATATAATCTTATGTTCTACACTGAGTCTGAGATGATTTTTGGTGCGTTTCATTTTTTTTTTGGGGTAAACTATAAATATACTTTATTTTATATGCCGTTTCTGATATTAGAATTCTCATTTACAAATGGAATGATATTACAAATGGTACCTGTGATAAAATATATAATTATATATCTAAACTTAAAAAATGATCAATTTAGTATATGATTTTAAAATTGATTAATTTGATACCTAAAAAGCCTTAAAATTGATATATTTAGTACATAAAAATACTTGTTAGAGGTACTGATAGCGTGCACGAAAAGTTTTTTAAGGTATTAAATTTGTTAATTTTAAAGTTCATGTACTAAATGTATCATTTTTAAAATTTAGATACCTAATTTTATTATTTTTTTTAAAGTTCAAATACTATTTGTGATATTAGCCTTTTCTAAAATTAATCGTCTAGATGCTTAGATCTAAACAATGTACGCCCAAATGAATATGTAACTATTTTGCCCTAAATATATATGCAATAATGAATTATTTAAAATAACTACAAAAGACTAAAAAAGAAAAGACTAGATAGGCGGCCCAAAATAGCATTTGATAATAATGGAAGCTTTTTTTTTTTTTTTTTTTAATGCGATTTCATGTTAATGATGTAATTTAAACGATTATTTAGATTGATTTTTCAGCAATTCCTTCTTCTAATTGATACTAACTTAGTCACAGAATTATTAAAGAAAAACGGACAGAATTAGATCAAATAAAAATCATTTTTTATTTTTGAAACATTGCAACTCGAGGGTTAAGAAACAATTAGCTAAATTTCGAGGTAAGGTTAATTTTATGGAGCACCTGATGAGTAATATTCTACGTACACTTACTTGTTCTTTACAATTTCTTTTTTATTTTTAAATTTTTGTTTAGGAGCTTGAAGAGCTAAGTGATCCATTGCGGAAGGAGGTAGCAGTTGTCCGTAAAAAGATTGATGTTGTTCATAAAGAGCTAAAGCCCCTTGGACAAAGCTGCCAAAAAAAGGTTCAACACACATTCATTTCTTTTAATTCTATTGATATGCACATTATTTTAAAGCTTATCTATGGCCCAAGTATGTGACAATTTTAAAACCAAATAAAACGTAAACTTAAATGGTGAAAAAGGGATTTGGTCTCTCCAATTTTTTTGGATTGACTTAAGAAAGGAGGAAGCAATTGTCCGTAAAAAAGATCAATATTATCCATCCCTTAGATCATTTCTCTTCTAAATTTTAATTTCATTGATATACACTTTAATTTAAAGCTTATTTATGGACCAAATATGTAGCAATTTCAAAACCAAATACCACGTAAACTTAAGTGATGATAAAGGGATTTGTTCTCTGTAAATTTTTTAGATTTCTTGGTTTTCTTAAATGCCCTTTGATATTGCTATGAAGCTTGCTTCTTTCTTGTAATAAAAGCATAGCTCATGGCGGGCTTCCATTTCTTTAAATTTCATTATTTCAAAGGCTGATAGCTGGCGTAGGTTAGTTCTCTTGGTCACATTGTATGCGGACTGGAGCAACATGAACTCATCTAGAACCTTAAAATTGCATGTTACAAAAGAAATTTATTGGCCAATACGAGAATCAAGCTCAACACACGGATGATAAGACGCCATGTGAACAAACACTTTGTTCCTCATATGTATGATGCCAAAAATTCACTAGCCTTTTCTTATATATATATATATATAACTGTGCTATGGGCCTGTCTTATCTCGATCGCATGATTTTATCCCTACTTCATTGTTTAATCATCTTCATATAGAAGGGTAATAATGAAAGATGTGCACACTTGGACCTATGCCATTTTTACTGCAACAATCCACCTACAATGTGATGCATTCAGAATTGTAGAAGCAACTGATATACAGGTTTTATAACAACAAACCAGTCAGTGCTCAAACTTTCATCTAAAATAATAACATCAAAAGTCAATTGACATATTCATAAATTCGATATTTCAATCATGCAATCATCTAATCTTCTCCATCAATTGTTTTAGTTTCCAATTCGTTTATTGTGGTTTTCATAGATTAGGGTACATCTCACATTCCGAGTTCTGCCATCTTGAATTCTTAAAGAATTTGATAAGGTACTTCATATATTTGATACATTCCCATTAGCTGTCATATATTCACACGCCTCATAGGTCTAACAAATTTCATCAACCTCTTCTATTAACATAAATTTAGACACTATATAGGATCCTTGTCCAACCAACTTCATCAAGACTTGACAAATCCCAATTCTTGGAAAAGGGCAAATCGAGACCAATTGATGCTTTCCAGCAGAAACCTATAGGTTTGATTCACGATTGGTAGACCCATCAAAGGTTTGAGTTATCATAATCTCTCTATTTTTTTTTGAAGGAAAATTCCGTCATTTAACTCTTTAAGTGTAATACCAATTGTATGGAGGTTGTTGTTGACGATTGATCACATACAATGTGAGTGGAGGTTGACCTTAGACATTATTTGGTTCAATGGCACGTATAGAGATGTGATGGAGAGATACACGGGTATTGCTAAAAGTTGGCTTAGACTTGAGTTTAACTAATTTCAATGTCTAATAATATATAAAAGGGAGCTCGATTGTTTTATAAAGAAGTCTATTTACACTATAAAACTTGTATAAATTCACACAACTCCTTTTAAGCTGCACAAAACACATATGAGCTCATAAAGACTTTTTCTAGGTCTACTCTTCCTACACCAAAATAATAGAACAAGGTTAAGAGCAAGAAAACTAATCTAGTGATCTCTGTCCTATGATTATGGAGTCAAATCTCCCTAAAACATCTCTAACATGGTTTGGTCTCCTAAACCTTGTCACTAACCCAATAAATTGACCCATAGTATTACATAAGATTAAAAACCCAATTACCAAAATGACTCTTTACATCACTATAGAAAATACATAGAGTAAATTATATTAGATGTTATTAATATTTGTGGGTAAGTTGATATAAAACATTAATATTTTAAGTAGTTAAAAAAAGGATCAACGTCTCATAAAGCAGGTCGAATAAGAGATCGGTGTTTTCATGGTTATAAATAGGGATTAACAATATGTACAGTGGTGCAAATAAGGATCCCTTTTCTATATTCATTTGTCACTTGATTTTTTTTTTTTTACTATTTAAATCATTGATTCCTTATTTGATCTACATTGTGAAAGGTTAATTCCTTTTTTTAATCACATAAAATATTAATAAGTTATTCGATCTTACCCCTAAATATTAATATCTTTTAGTATAATTTTTTCAAAATATTTAAGGTTAGATTGTTACCATAATGTATTGCAAAACCAATGATAAAAATATATGGGGATTTTAAATTTTCTTAAGTTTACATATTATTTTAATTGATGCAAAATAATGGTTTTCAAATTTCGATTCTTCATACACTCAGGAGTTAATGCAAGTATGGAAATTACTAAAATAATCACCTCTACTAAAATAATCATCTTTCAAACTAGATATGTAGTAGTTTTGTTGTTCCCTTTTCTCCATTATGTGCTAGTATTTGATGCAGACTAATGCAAACACCATTAATAGATTGACTCCACGGTCATCCAAAATTAGACCAACCATGGCAAATGCTTGCTTGATGGCAACCATGATGCTAAAGCTGCCAAAACTTATTAAGCTATGTAAGAAAATCATTCTTGAATTTTTTTTCCATTAATCCAAGATAGCATAATCATGAGCACTTACTTTGTCACCATACTTAAAATAGTTGTTGGATAATTTTCAGGTTCCATAAAGGACTTGAATCCTATTTGGCCATGTGTTTTTTCAATCTTTGCATCATAATTACACTCACAATTAGGAGTATGCCAAATGAGCGTGTAGCAGTAGAAGACCATATGGGATCAATCAAAACTTGAGCACAATAAATGAATGCGAACTTGAAAAAGTAATCTTATGTGAGTCCGGTTGTTTCTTGAATATCAGTTGATGTGTTAGTTATATAAGTATCTTGGGTGTTAGACACTTTATCCAACCAATAATATAAAGTTAAATAATATTTTAGCCCTTCTATTTTAAAACGGGATTATTACATCATCGAAATAAGATTAATATTATGAATTTCCCTATGAAATCCTATCCACTTCTTCGTCAAGTCATTGACAAATACTTGTAACATCACACTATCTCTTATTTCACAGAAGGATGCAAGTATGTAAACAACTTTTAAAAATTAAAAGAGAAAATAAATCAATACTTGGCTAACGCGTAAAGATATTTTGCCAATGTTGCACATTCTTTATAAATTTGTAGGTCTTGATCCATCATCACAAGCAAAACTTTCCCCATAACTTATTGATAGATGAATGCTAACACATTAACTAATAACCTATATTGTTGGATCTGGACCAACCCAATCGGTTCAAGTAGAATTGACCATAAAAGTAGGCTGGTCCATGCATTTGGCTCGGATTGGCATCAGTTTGAATTGACCCGATTGACTTAGGTGGTTAAACCGAGACCTAGACCAGTCAATTCGACTAAAAAAAAAGAAAAACTTACTATAATTTTAAATATATTCATACTATATTATAAATTTGTAAAATATAATTATTATATTATGTTGTTTTTTTATTTTTCCTTAAGGTATACACTTTGTACGGATTAATAACTAATTGAAAGATTTGATCCAAATATAGATTTAATTGAGTAATTTTATCTCTATTTTTCTTTAATAATTAAAATGCGCCTTATATTTTTACTTTTATTGATCTTGGTTCGACCACTCGACGCTTGAGACCCTAGCATGTTTGCATCAAACCTTAGATCAAGTTCTAAGAACACTGTTAATAACCATTTTCATAGGAGCCATTTTAAATTCCAATGCCAACATCCCATCTTCAGTGCAAAAATTTCAAGATTGGATTCAAGATTTTTGTTACATTGCCAAAACCAAATAGCAAAATGAAAAAAAAAAAATTAAGAAAAATAATATCTTTTGATTGAGTTTATACTCTCCTAACATAAAGCTTATATTTCAAAAGCGTTTAGTGAAATGTAGCTTTCATCAAATTAATGAAGTGTAAGCAATCTTCAATCATATGATAAGTGATTCCTATGTATGATTTTGTACTCATCCGTATATCCACACATGGACATAAAAAGTAAAATACGTATCTACTTACTAAATCTTAACAAAACGTTTTCTTTTACCTTAGTGGTAAAGTTTAATATTTGTTCAATGCATAGTTCTCCTAAAATAAGATTGGCTTTATTCGTATTTAACAAAGTCTTTACATTTTTGGTATCATAGATTAAGTGCATCCTTCTAATCTTTTTTTTTTTTCCATAACTTGGGTTTAGGTCTTGAACATATAAGGACAGATTAAAGTAATGTCGTAAGAGTAGACTTATCTTGTGCCTAGGTCTACATACATCCAATGTTCACACACACTAAGAAATTGATTTTCGTGTATGTGATATCAATATTTCAATTATATTTTTACACTCATTTCCAGAGAAGACCACAATTACTTTAGAGGTGTATTTCATTTCATGGAAATGTTTGGTTACTTTGTTATTTTCTTCTTTCTCTCCCTTTATTTTCTTTCCCTTTAAGATGTAAAATCAAGCTAATTGTCCATTAAGTTGAGTTACCTGAGCGATTTGGAAATATAAAACTTTGTTCAATTTGACAAATTTTTGTGAAAATAGGAGAAGGAATATAAAGAAGCCATGGAAGCATTCAATGAGAAGAACAAGGAAAAGGCTCAATTAATAGCCACATTAATGGAGGTTGGTTTTCTTCATTCTATGTATGTGAAGAGCAAATATCATGTATGATACAACTATTTCTAAATGTATAATGAATACCTTAACTTTGAAGTAAATGTAATAACTAATTAAAGTTTCATGCTCAATAATATTACCTTAACTAAGGAATTAAGTCAACTTATTGAGTTGACACTCTTGGTAGAGGGGGATATAACACATTTCAAGTAAACAATAAAAATAACTAGAAAATCAAACAATTAAATAGACTGATTAATACACACAATAAAGTTGGGAGTTGATCTGCCTATTTGTTAGTCTATTTTGATAATACGTTAATCTACTTATACAATAGTCTAACTTTTTAGTTTTTTTTTTCTTATCTGACGTGTGTTACTTTCTTATTAACCGGAAGTGTCAACTCAGCAAATAAAGTTAACTTTGTTAGTTAATGTAGTCTCAACACACACAAAAATTTTAATTATGTATTAAATTAATTAATTTAAAGTTGAAATAATTAATTGTATATTTAGAAAAACTTCAAGTACCAAATGTGACATAAACGCTCTATTTATATCTCTATTCAAATCTCATCCCTTACTTCTTTAATAATTTGTGATAAATTAAGTTACTTATTATCTGCACATATTAATATGCTACTTTTGTTGATATGAAACTATTAGCTTTTGACCGAGAGCGAGAGACTAAGGATGGGGAAGTTGGAGGAGCTAAGCAAGATTGTAGAATCTGTTCACTGAAAAATAATATGCTTATTACTTTTTCCTTTGATTTTCAATTATTATGAGTTGTAAATCTTATGAATTTTTATTTTCAATTAGAAGACTATATTCTCCACTTGATCATCTACAACTGGCCCTTAGTTTCATGTTTTCTTGTTAAATTTATTTTACTTTTGGTTTTTACAATAGTCACTTTTGGCCCACGCCACCCTCCTACCCCTCCACTAACTCTTTTGAGCCATTCGATACAGGATTGTCTAAATATTATAATAAGATGCAAAGGAAAGCTGCAATTGGGAGAATAAATTGGACCTTGTCCAAATTTCATTTTATGATGGCAGAACAAAGAAGGGACCTTATTTTCTTATACCTAGAATAAAAAAGACAGAAATCACTGCGGTTAGGAACAAGAGAGTGTGAGTTCTAAACAAAATGTCTTCTACAAGTATTCTTGCTTCCTTAAAACTTCTAGTTTTCATTAGAAATAACACGTGTATTTAAGCAATTTAGACATGTTTTTTCAATAAATAATGCGTTGATTTGATCCTAGTTATATCATATATGATGTAAGGTAAATTATATAGTGCAGTCATTAATTTTGACGAAACCGGTCCCATCACTATCGAACAATTAACACAATATCCAACCATGATTGAATCATTAAAATAGTTAATATAAGAAAATAGCTTGTTGACTTTATTTATAACTTATATCCCACAAGAGATATTTGTCTTTCAAATATTGTGTTTTTATTGGAGTGTGACTTATTATGGGCTTAAACGTGTTAAGTAAGAGTTTTGAAAATGAGATCACATGTGTTGTGTCTCAATTATAAATTTTGTTCTTTATTTTCAAAATTGTTATTTGAAACCTTCCAAATTCCATAACCAAAAGTTTTCAATTTCCATGAAATTCTATTTTCAAAAACCAACATTTTCTTTTATTATTATAACAAAAAGAAATGGAAAAATCTAATGATTAAAAATTGTAATTCGATTACTTTAAGTATAAATAAATATGGTTTGGTTTTTGGAAAATAGTTAATGTGCTGCAAAAAAAAAAAATATATATATTCCTTTGTGTTTTTCGTGAGATTTTTCTTATGAGTAATTGTAAGCTTGTTGTTCTAAGCCTTTGCCATGAGTGTACATGTTGGAGGTTGACTTTGTTAACCTTGGGAAGCAGACGACGTTCTTCGATTTGCACCACGATCATGCCGGAATTCACTTTTAGGATAGTGGCTAGTCTACGGCACAATTCACTTTATAAGTGATTTCTATAGTTTCTTTTATTAATATTACTAATATTTTGAAAGTGAAATATGTTTTGATCAATCAATCTTTCATGAGTACTTCTAATTCATAATCTATTCAAGATATCAGTAGTTTATGTGAGATCTATCTTAGTTGGATTATTTTTCTTGAATTGTTTGTTTGGTAGTGTGATTAACGAATTGCGATTTGGTTTGTTGTTGCCGAAATTAAATTCTTGAGGGTTGGCTAATTAATGGCCAAAAACTACATATTGGAAAAGAGTGATGCTTTATGTAATGAGATTTTTGAATTAGCAGTTGATAATTTACGGCTGGATTTTTTTTTAATGATCAGTTGATTATTTTGGAATGTTTTGATCGATCAATTATCTAATGTGATTGAGCTATAGTCTCTTGAATAGCAAAACTTATCATTGCCAAACTTTTGGTGGAAATTTTGTCAAAATAGGGATGACTTTATGAAGACTAAGATGATTGTGCTCTGATCGTTTTATTACTAAGGTTTTGGTACTTTTACGAATTGATATTTGGCTTCAAAATCGTGAAAATAGGAATATCATTTTAAAAATTATTTTGTACATCGTATATATATGGGTTTAGGTCTTGTTTCTTATTCTTTTTTAAATTAATGACAATAATTTAAGACATTTTTTTTAAATCAAGAACTCCAACAAAAGGTTTATTTTATTGGCAATTGATGTTGTTTGGAATTCCATTCTAAGTTGGACTAACCAATTTTTGGTAAAAATCTTTGGAAGGGTTTTGAAGTGATTCTTGGATTTGAAAGTATTTTATTCCCTAAAGCTCGTAATGGAAGCATGTTGATCAATTCTTTTCTTTATTTTATATTTATTTTTAATTTTGTAGCATGAAAATTCTTTCCGATGAAGGTGTGCTCTCTTGTTTGAAGCCTAAACTATCGCATCTGTGAATTGTTAAATCTTCCTTTCATTTTTACTTTTAAGGAAGCTTCACTTGCTTCATTATGCATGTGTTGGGTTTATGAATGTTGATGTACTAGTGCTAAGTTGGTGTCATTGATTATCAATGTCCTTTTACATGCTTAGGAAAGAAACATGTGATGCCACTTAAGGGGGTGATCAAATTATTTTGTGACTTCATTTAGTTGAAATCACACTTAGTTGTGAAATAATAAGTTTTATGTTGTGTTGTCCTTATAAGCAATATCCTTGCAACAACTCGTATGTTATTGTAGTCACATTGTAATTGTGTTTTTCATTTGGCTTTTATTTTCATTTTTATTTTTATTTTTTGTGTCTTCTTAGGATGGCATAAGGATTCAGGAAGCCAAAAAGGAGGGTGGTGCACCATACCCTTTTTGCTGGTTGATTGTGTTATCTGTGTTCACCTCATTTTAGTTTATTTATTATTGAATCTGTTAAGTTTACTTTTGTCTAGCTGGGATTCCTTGGGACAACTATATTAGTTATTTTGATCATTTTGTGATTTACTTGGCTCTAATGTGTCTTTAGTAGGATGGGATAAAGGCTTAGCAAGTTGAAAAAGGATAGTGGTGTTCATTGGGTTATTTGAATTCACCTCAATTTAGTTTGTCTATTCAAGTTAACTTTTGTTTACTAAGGAATGGACAAAGTCTCTGTTAATCTGCTAATAATGTCCTTCCTCATGTTGTGGTTTCGTTCTTTTAATGGAGCTTTGCACATCAAGGTTTTATGAATCATTAACTCACTTGTATTGAGGTTGCACTAGTTTCTTTTGCTTCAAATGGTTTAGAGGTTGCTGTTTGGAGAATGTGATTTGATCCTGAATTAATCAATGTTGTAAATCTACATCTGGCTCTTGTGTTTATTCTAAATCCTTTGGATTGGATTGTGTAATCATATGTTTATAAGTTGATGATATGTTTTTTTTTTTTTTTGTGTGTTTGCACTCATATAGATATGATAAATGAGATAAAATTATTCTTGTCTTCTCACTTTGATATGAAAGACCTAGGAGAAGTTGATCTCATCCTTAGTATCAAAATAAGAAAAACTAAAAGTGGTAGTTCCTTGTGTTAATCTCACTATATTGAGAAAATGTTGAAAAAATTTAATTGTTTTGATGTGGTGCTTGTTAGATTACCTTATGATCGTAATATATATTTAAAAAAATAAAGGCCCTAGTATTTCACAATTTGAATATGCTAAGATCATAGGAAGTGTTATGTTTCCAAAGAATTGTACAAGACTCGACATAGTTTATGCTATTAGTAGATTAAGTCAGTACACCCATAATCCTAATAATGAACATTGGAATGCACTTCATTGTTTACTAGAATACCTTAAAGGTAAGTGTTTACATTTCATTAAATTTTCTGTTGTTTTGGAAGGATATTGTGATGCAAATTGAATTACTGATAATGATGAAGTTAGCTTAACTATTTAATATGTTTTGACTTTGGATGGAGGAACCATATCATGGAAATCTGCTAAACAAACATATATAGCTTGTTTTATAATGGAATCTGAATTCATAGCTTTAGAATTAGCCGAACAAGAAGCTGAGTGGTTAAGAAGTTTATTAGTAGATATACCATTATGGGGAAAATCTTTTGTACCTATATTAATCTATTATGGTTTACTGGAAGCCATTGGAATCGCTAAGAATAGTGTCTATAGGGAGAAGAGAAGACGTATTCGAATAAGACACAGTGCTGTCAAACAACTCCTAAGAAATGGAGTGATTTCCTTGAAATATGTAAGAATTGAGAGAAACTTAGCAAATCCTGTAATCCTTGAAAATTTTCACACTAGTATACAATAATAAATAGGAAATGTGAATTAGATAGAGAATTTTGGACCTAATAAAAATCCTAGAAAGAACCTGTAAGTAGTAGTAAATTTATTATAGTTTAAAAATCTGAATAGAAAATTATTTGACCCTAATTGATACCAAAGACAAGATTTTGTATCTTCAGCTAATAGCTCAAGATATAATTTGAAGCAGCCCTAAATTTCAAACTTAATAAAAGATAATCTATTTATAGAACCTATTGATTATAAAATGATAACTAAAAGATGAACCACTAAGGTTATAAACATGCAATGGGAACGAAAAACAAATCCATAGCACTAAATATAAACCTCAAATAAAAATTATAGTTCCCATTATGAAACTCATTAGGGAATTCTGAGTCCATTGAGACTGAAACCCTAATTTGATTTATTGGACCTTGAAAACTTTAATCGCGTAGGATAAAACTCTAAAATTACTTAATCAAATAAACTTTAAACTCAATATTTAAACTCATAGATAATTTAAAAGAATTGTAGAAGCTTTGGATGAACTTTTAAAGATAAAACCCCTATATAACTGATAAATAAATACGCATAAAACTTAATAAACTTAAAAATTTAGAAATTTTACAAAAACAACTATAATCCTAACTTATATTATACATATACAGTGGAAAATTTAGCTTGAAGATTGGCTGCTACATTTGAAGAGGGAACATGCCAACTATCTCAAGAAATTTGCATCAAATTATCCTCAAAGTAAAATGATAAGGACTTGTGAACCAATGGGAAATCTCCAAATAAGCTAAGCATTAAATGATGAAGATACCAATCTAAAACAACTTGCTAAACCGGTTTGAATTTCTTCCACAATTCCCATAGCTATAGCTGAACAATTGAGATAATAAGCCCAAGTTACAGCACACACTTCACTGTATACAACAATAGGTAGTAGTAGGTTAAACACAAGCTCATAAAGATTGAAAAATTGACTAAATAAGCTCCAATGAAATCCTATTAAATGGACACATAGATAGTCACATTATTGACTCATAAAATCTGCAAATTTGGACACAAACACATCGACTTTAGGAGCTCAAAAATTTTAGACGAGAACAACTTCCAGTTCTCCCATTTTTCATGTCCTAAAACCTCTCAACTTGCACCTCAATTACAACTCTTGTTTAGTATATATAAATATGAGTAATTAACTAGCAAATAAGTTCATTAATTTCCCATCAACTTGATCCGAAAACCAAACCATTAACCAAAACGAACAGCCCATCCCCTTTTAACAAAAACCTCACCATGATAGATTGCAAAGGAAAGGCTAAACAGAGCATAACAGCCCCGGTTTTTCCTATATTAATCCATCATGTAAGCCTACTTCTCATCAACACAAAACACAACAAACAATCCATTTTCTTCCCCACAAACAACTAAAGAAACAAAACAAAATAACCTCTATATTCCTAAGTCCCACGTGAACCATTAAAGATACATACCTCACACAACAAAGAATAAAAAAACAATACTCTAGGAATCAAAGTTTAACGGTAAGTATTGTCATTAGCATGTTATTGTAAACAAAGAATTCAACCACTTATTTTCTACTACCTTAGGTAGGTCACGATTCTTATAATAAGGATGAATTATCATCTTCTTGTTCATCCAATAAGGTAAGTTCTACTCTGATTTTAGGTCTAAGCTGCTGTCATGTTTGGAGGCTGTATGGAATCTATGTGTAGTGCTAATTACATACTCCTAGGATTCGGCCTAACCATGCTTAGTTAAGTGCAAGTTTTATCCTTACATGTTCTTCAAACATTCATGTTCAGAAACTAAGATGTTGATGGACTAAGTTGACATAGAGATCTTCCATGTTTATAGATGTATATCTTATGAATTATATAAGATGAATTAACCATAAGTTGATGGTATCTTTACAAGTTTGGCTGTTTAGGAATATGGAAACATCAACTTGTGAATTTAGAACTCTAAGCTTTAAGAAATTCGGATCTAAAGAAGAAGAGATCAAAACCATGTTGGAACTACAACAAAGTTAACTTAAAAATTTGCTAAAATGTATCTAAGACATGGTTCTTGAAGAAGAAATTTAACAAAAGAAATCTTAAAAACCTAACAAAGAAGTTCAACTCTAAGATTCCACCATGAGTCATCTCTAGAATTAAGAAAAATTTTAAAACAACTCATCCCTCCCTCTAGCACAGGCCATGTAGAAGGAAGGGGAGAAAATAAAACAACATTCCCTCCCACCAACACAGCCCCTGCAGCTAGTGTTGACTTTAAAACTCTATTTCTTCCTTAATATTCAACATGAAACCAAATCAAACTTTTATAATTATATTCTACAATATCACGGTTCCATGACTATGATATATTAAAAAAATTATTCATTATTAATTAAATTAAATTAAAATTAATATACATTTTATACAAGTCCAACTCCATGAGCCTACCAATATATTAGAAAAAATAATTAAGGAACTAGATACTAAGATGTGGCCTAATAAATAATAAAAATATTGACTTATAAAAATAGATAAGGTTGACAAATGAAGAAATAATAATAAAAGTCACTATCAATACAGACATTAACGAATGTAAAACTTAATTAAATTAAGAATAATGAAAACGCCTTTAATGAAAATATAAATATTAATTAAAATCAAGACAAGAAAAATGAAAATAAATATAAAATAACAGGTATCCATTGCTGGAAGATCATTACCTTAAAGATCAATACAAAAGATAATATAAGACACATTGGCACTGATAGGAATACAATTACCTAATTTTATGTCTTATTGATGAATATTTCTATTAATCTCAACAGGTGATTTCAGTACTATTGAGGACTTCCCCATTGATTGCTACAATTAAACAGTATGAGTAGGTGAGTGAGTCTCTCAAACTTATTACATTGCTTATGCTTGTAGTTTAGCTGTATTTATATGAAAAAATAATAATAAAATTGTTGTATGGGTTTATGGCCATTGTATGATGTATGAGTTTATTAGTTGCTAAACTACACTAATAACAGTTATTATGGAATGCCTTGTGAATTCGTTGCTTCTATAGCATATTGATTGTCTGTATAATGCTTGATTGTTGTAAACCTGACTAAAAACTATGGTACCATAAATGAAATGGATATACATTGCATAATTTGCATATATTGCATTATGAGCATGTGATAGTCTACAATTGGTTTTTCTAGACAGAAGGCTATTAGTTCTATGCAATATTACCTTTGTTCTATCAGTTCCATAGAAAATAATTGGTAAATGAAGGATGACACCTATAGTATTGCTTTGAAATGATTGACACTTAGTAGAGTTTCTAAGGCTTGCAACAGGAAGTGGGTGTTAAGATATGTTTAATATAAAGAGATAACTAAAATGAGGATTGTTGTTTCCCTGTATGCCTAGTCTCTCTAGTAGGTGGGTTATAGATTTAGATTTCTTTTAACCCGATGAGAGGGCGTAAATCTTCATTCTGTTTAGATTTCGAGTTGTCGAAGGTTGTAATTGTGCATATGTTTGATGGATGTATTACATATGATTGATAATAACTTACCTGATATATGATGTGTTTTGGTTATTCACTGAGCCCGTGGTTTATGCTCATACTCCTATAGTCCTTATAAGTTAATTCTCTGACCTTAGTTAGTAGCTTCTCGAAGTTTAGCCTCGGTAAGGTTCTAAAGCTAGAAAAACTTCATAGTAGAAGGGATAGTATTATCTAGAGATATGTATTAGTTGATGTTTAAGCATCATTTTTATATTTTGAGGACTTTACTTAAGTTTTCGTCTATAATATCTCATTATTTAGACAATATTTAGAAAGTTTTATTTATGGTAATGTATTTTTATATGTATTCATCATTCATATCATTACAACAAAAAAGATCCTGTTTTGTTATACTATGTCATTCTCTAAAGCGAAACTAGTATTAACATACATATGTGATACTTTCTAATGTTTCCTCCATTTTCCTAAATACAAGTTTTAGACATTAGATGGTATCATAGCATGTATGTTTCTACTAAGGTACTCTTGGGGTATGACAAGTCCTCTCACTAAAGGTTTGACAAGGAGAATTTTCCTTGAGTCATCAAGGGGAATGGGGCTTTGACCCATCGATTAAAGTAATATAGTAAATACCTATATTAGTCAATTGATGCTGTGTTAATCCATAGCCCTATGTTTGGGTGGTCCTATTAAGATGGACTAGATGGATGCACTATTTGATTATGACGGATCCCTAACCCTTCATGGTAGTTTATCTCACATGAACTTGATGGATGTCAACTTATAGAGGATGAGTCTAAATGACTCTTAATGGTCTCATAGTCCTAAATTGGGTGGTCAAGAGTATAGACTTGATGAAACCACTTACTTAAGTGTGAGGTGGGTCATCTTCTATGAAAGACTTAGATTGCCTTTCTAGAGCACTCAGGAGAACCTGAGGTATGTTCATGGCCATTAAAAGCGCTTAAATTAAACATCACAAAATAGCAAGAATTGAGAGAAATGATACGTGTTGTGGGGGTCTCAAACCAAGTTCTTGAAGTTTAAGAGTAATTTGCTTCCTTAACTAATTTGTTGCCTCACTTTACTACACATTAATTCAATTAAAAGACATTAATTCTTAGGTATAGGAGTTGTGGGGATTGTGAAAAAATGGCTTGGCTTAATTTATATCTTCTATCCTACAAGAGATATTTGTCTATTAAATATTATGTTTTTATTGGAGTGTGACTTATTATAGGCTTAAATGTGTTAAGCAAGAATTTTGGAAATGAGACTACACACGTGTTTCATCTCAATTATAAATTTTGTTATTTATTTTTAGTAATTTTAAAATTTAACTTTCAAAATTCTTAACTGAAATCTTTTGAATTCTGTAACCAAAAGTTTTCAATTTTTTTTTTTTTTCAGAAACCAACGTTTTCTTTTATTATTATAGCAAAAAGAAACGGAAAATTTTAATGATTAAAAACGGTTTTTCTGTTATTATTATAACAGAAAGAAACAGAAAAATTTAATGATTAAAACTTGTAATTCGATTAGTAAGAACAAGTAAATAAGGTTTGGTTTTTTCAAAATAGTTAGTGTGCGTTAAAAAAAATTATTCCTTTAGGCTTTTCTAGAGATTTTTCTTCTGAGCAATTGTAAGCTTATTGTTCCAAGCATCTGCTATAAGTGCACGTGTTGGAGGTTGACTATGTGAACCTTAGGGAGTTGATGATATCCTTCCATTTGCACCATGATTGTACTGGAATTCATTTCCAGGTAATGGCTCGTCCACGGTACAATCCACTTGATAAATGATTTCTAAAACTTCTTTTATTAATATTACTAATAGTTAATATTGCAAATACTATATTTATTTTAACGGTTAGATAATTAACTGAATGATCTAATCGATGAGATCATAAAAGCTCCCATGATATAATGTAATGGCTAAGATAACTTTAAGAATAAAATTTAATGGCTCCACTGCCTACAAAAGGAATTTTGTTAGTGTTGCTAGAGAGTTACTCAAATCATAAGCTGCTTGTTTTATTTTATTTTTTTTTATCCTTGTCACACTATATATATATATATATAGAGAGAGAGAGAGAGAGAGAAACAAGATATCTTTCTTTCGAAAAATTCTAAGGTTGTTCATTAAACCGAACCAAACCAAACCGCAAAATGTAGTTCTTTTATATTTCTGTTTTGTTTGCGTTTCGGTTGAGAAAGAGTCTAACAATTATGGTTTGGTTTGAAGGATCAAACAGAACCGTTTGAACCCGAACTGAATCGCTTCACATTAAAAGAAATTAAAAAAAAAAGCCATCTTATTTATTTGTAATTCTTAAACATAAGATATTAAAATCACATATGACATATCACTTTAATATCATATACGTATATAGTATGTTAGAATAGTCTTGAAATGGAATCATAATTATGAATTCTAATAACATTCTTACTTTTAGATGCATCTTTGAAAAGGAAATGAGCAAGATTTTAATTTATAGATTTATTAGGAAAAATTGTAATTTTGTTCCAATTTGTGAAATACAAATTACATTTTTAACCACACTAATGTTATTTATAAATATAAATGTTGTATATATATTTTCATATTATATATTTTATATAATATACTATTAAATGTATTATATATTTAATAATATTAAACAAGCAATCTTTTGCTTGTGTAAAAAATTTCTCATTATGTTTTCATATTTATTAATTTTAAATTCTTTCTAAAATTAGTAGAGGTGCATCTTAAAATAAAAGTGATATAATTGAGTTTAGAATATGCACAATTATTTAATTGACACAACAAAAATTTAAATATGTTATAAAGGAAGAATATTATAAATAAATATGGAATTAAAATAAAAGAATGATTTTATTTAGTTAGAGTTGTAGGTTTATTAAAAATATTTGTTACTTTAAATTTGCATTGAAAAATATTTTAAAATGGAATAATATGTATATATGAAATTATTGAATACACGACTTGATATAATGATAAGTAACTTTAAATCTTGCACAACGTTCTTCAATCTAAATTTTTTCTTTTTTTGGGAATTCAAATAACTAGTAATATTATTTATTAGAATTAAATGCTTTTAAAAGTGGTTTGAACTAAACTGAACCAAACGAACCGTATTTGAAGCAGTTCTATTTGAAACCCTGAATCTTTAAAAGCGGCTCGATTCATTAAAGGTTTGAACGAACCATTTCAAATACGGTTCGATTCGATTCAACCCTTGAACTAAACCAAACCATAATGCCCCTAGAAAAATTCTATGGTTCCGTCATTATTTAATAGCTCACACTATACCCAATTATGATCGAATAACTAAAATAAATAATATTCTAATTACTATATTTATTTTAATGATTAGATAATTGATTGGACGGTTTGTTGAAGCGTTCTTTCTCTCCCTCTAAACTATTTGAAGGAAGGGAACTCATACGATCCATCGGCAGCACCGTCCAGTCAATAATTTAACTGTTATATGATGTAAACAGTTAGATGGTGAGGTGACGGGTCTCGTCAAAATTAATAGCGGGATCATAAAACATTCCTCGAAGAAACTAAAACATTATTTGCTCTTGATTCATTAATGTGGTTCGAAGATTTGGGAAATTGCTTATCAATCTCTAAATGTAGTTATACCTAAGAAAGGAACCATTAAGAAAAGATCCTCCAACAATTTGAGCATAAGAGGCATAATATTTTATAATAATAGATCCTTATAATGTCTTTAATTTCCTATTTAAATCTTTGTTGATTTTATTATAATTGCAATTTCATTACAATCTTATTTCTTATAAAAAGTTGTTATAAGTTTAGTTAATCGTAAAAGTGACTTCGTAAGAAATTCTTATTACAAAAAAATACTAAACAATCAAATTCAATGTTACCCCTCATTTAAATAAAATAATTAATAAATAAAATTCTATTATGATCTCATTAAATACCTCATTAATAACAATTTTATTCAACAAATAAATACACGTTACATTTTTTAATATATTTCATTTTCTATAATAAAAAAATAAAAAAATAATATTTCTTTACTAATAAAATTGTATTTCTTCCTTTTCTATTGGCAAAGTACTCACAACTCTAATTAGGAAGATCTTCCCCCTTGCTGAAATCATATAAATAAATAAACAAACAAATAAAGGTGACATCTTCCCCAGGACCCAATATTCCATCTTCTTGGCTGGCACCCAGCAAACCAGTCTTGCTTGCTTCTTCTTGTTCTTCTCTCTGTATTATATATTGTTTTGAAGCATCTCCATTTCAGATCAGCAAGTAACTTCCCAAGTACCCTTTTCTTCGTTTTGTAACAGTTCTTCTTTATTTGTCTTTCCAATGTTCTTTCGGCTTCGTTCAAATTAATAAAAAAGGAAAAAAAAAAAAACCATTAATCTTTGATATTTCTCGTATTATATTCAAATCGAATTTTACCATTATGATATTCAAACCTATTTTCTCTGTCCATTTCAATGTATCCCTCACTTTCTTTCTTTGCGGCATTTTAACAAACATATGGGCAACCCCGAATTTGTTCGGCGTTTTGGGCACCGATGATATAGGAAAAAGAAGCGTATTTGTTTTGAACTTTGTGAACTGGATTAAATTTCCACATACTATGTATATACGTATGGCATTTTTAATTATTATGTATTATGGTAGTATGATGCTGGAAACTTGTAATTTTATTTGATTCTTATGTAATTTGGACATGGTTGTGCGTGAATTCGGTAATTGTTTAAGAAGTATTTTCGAGGAAATATTTGATTTATGGTGCTATGTGTTCTATCTTAATAGATTTTTGGTGAAACCGGATAGATTTAGCGATACAAATAGGATTTTGTGGGAAAGTTGTTCCAGGAGAAGCTCCTTTTTTTTTTTTTTTTTGTTGGTTGATGAAAGTAGAAGCAACAGAGGATATGGTTAAATTTGCAATTTTATCTGGAATTGGAATGTACCATATCATACAATCATATAGAACCGGTAGACTTGTAAACTTGTAGAATTGGTATAGCTATGCTTATAATTCTATCGAAGTCTGCACCTGGACAATTTTGCATTTGTTTTAACACGGAAAAGATTATAAAATTGCTTTAAATCCAATCTGCCATGCTTATGACTGCTATGCTATGGTTTTCAAATAGGAATGAGCAAGAGGAAACTAGGAGAATTAACCAAATCTAGTCAGTTACTGACTGAGCATGAGAAAAAACTGTACGATCTAATCCGGAGTAAACAAGACATGGGTATATGGTCAGCAGACATGAAGCGGGAAACTGAGCTTCCTGCTAATATTGTCACTAAGTCCCTGAAGTCACTTGTTGCAAAACAGATGATTAAAGAGGTGGTAAATGTTCAGCATAAGGGAAGAAAACATTACATGGCCGTTGAGTTCACGCCATCCACAGCAATCACTGGTGGTGCTTGGTATAGTGATGGAACCCTTGATACAGAGTTCATTGAAGAACTTAAACGTCTGTGCTTGATGATCATTCAAAAGCTGAAGGTCGCAACGGTTGATATGGTTATGAATGCTGTCAACAAGTCCGGATCTTTGAAAGAGGATTTATCTGATAGCCAAATTAAAGAGATTTTGATGGCTTTAGTTCTAGAGAATAGTATAGTTGAAGTGAAGAGTACTGGATCAGGTGAGTTTGCTTCCATTAGAGCTAATACAGTCTGTTACAAATGCACAAGACAATCTGCTGCTGCAAAGGAACCAAAGGTAGGGGCTTTTGCTTCAATTCCTTGTGGGGTTTGCCCTCGAATCAAATACTGTACGCCTGACGGTATAATCTCTCCAACAACATGTGTTTATTACACCAAGTGGTTAGAATTTTAGTTGAATCAAATTTAATTTTCCCTTACAAGAGTTAGAGCTTCTGTTTATAGTGAGCATAGTTGATACATGAGAAGCAATATTTCCTGATCTGAAACAGTTAATAGTTCTGATCATGCAAGCTCCAAAATGGTTGTTTTCAGCTTTCTTCTACTTCACATTAATAGATTAGTGGTTTATTTCCCCAGTTGCATGTTCCAATGTTTGAATGAGAAATCTTATACTGATACATCCATGTTTATGGCATTATTAAGGATTTGATGTGAAATATGATATGAATCCAACCTGGAAAGACAGAATTCCCAATCATAATAAATAGTGTTTTGTTATGGCCTGATTGGAAGTTTTCCTCTGTTGACAAAAATGAGCTCAATTACCAATAAGGTGACTAGATTTCCCTTTTCTACAATTTTATTCTCAAGGTTGCCGAAACTTCACGAATCCGGAACAGTGCCTAACTTCCATGTCATGTCAAGTTCTAAAATTCACACAACTTTGCTTCCTTTCATTCATAGATTGTTGGGACAGGAGAAGGAGGTTATTGCTCAAAGGCTAAAATGGACTCTTCTTGACATCATCAAAGACTGTTTTGTGCTGAAATCGCACTTTCATATATAAGGATTTATATGTAAATGAAAAAGATTTATTGCATATTATGTGTGAGATATTTATCTCATTATTGATCCTACCGATGACATAAAAATAATCGTACATAGTGCGTTTTAATCGCATATTTTAAGATATAATTTGTCTTTTGATAAATTCCACATGATTAGTGTGCCATTTCATGTGACTTTTTGATTTTAAGAAAATTGTATCTTTTGGGACGATATTTGATGAAACTTAAGTGATTAAAATTGTATGATTTGCATAGAAGTAACTTTATTTCATAGAATCGTGTGACATCATATCATTATGTATGAATCATATGATAGAAAATACAAAGGTTTGTCAAGAAATTGAAAAGAGTTCCCTCATTCTCTGCTGCCTTCCATATCAACTGTTTCCTACCAAAAATCTACCGTTATCCTGGTTCCGGTTCATTTTCCTGCAAATTTGCAAGAGCTCCTTCAATGCTTCATCCAACTCACTACCCTTTTTCCTTCTCATGTTGTTGCTCAGTTCCTTAACTCTCTTTCTCACTCTCTCCCCCACTTTCTCAACCACCACGTTCCTCACAGTTATAGCCACCCTCTGTCTGTCTATCCTCCCCTTCTTATCTCTCTCCACCTCCACACCACCACCGATATCCACCACCAACCTGGCATTCACTGGCTGGTCTAAATGCATTGGCATAGCGATTATTGGAACCCCAAACCACATGCTCTCTACGACAGAACTCCATCCGCAATGACTTACGAAACCACTGATGCTTCCATGATTTAAAATCTTTGTTTGAGGAGCCCAATCCTCCACCACCATTCCTCTTTCTTTTACCCTCTCAAGAAACCCCCATGGCATTGCCTCTTGTAAAGTGGTATCTAGGCTGTTCCCATGGTGACACCTTATGACCCAAACGAAATTTACTTTGCTAAGCTCTAACCCAAGAGCTATTTCTTTTATTTCTTCCTTTAGAAGAAAGTACTCGCTCCCAAATGAAACAAAAACAGTTGATTTCTCACCTTTCTTGTCCAGCCACTGCATGATTTTCTGAGACTTTTCATCATCTTTGTCCATATGGGTGTCTTCGTCAACAATTAGACCCACTGGAACCACCCTCTTGTGAAACAATTCAGACAGGTAATCAATGTGTTTCCCCTCAATATCCTTCTCAGTCTTGATTAAAACAATCTCTGTAGACCTCTCTGTGCATTGCTCTACCCGAAACCTGTCTCTGATCCCATTTGCTGTACCTTCAAGCAAGTTGTTGAACTTATAAGCCTCATAATCATTGAGATATATCGCTGGAAAAGGGAAGTTAATCCCTGTTTTCATGTTGGAATGATACACAAAAGCCATCATTGCAGCACTTGTGCACAAATACTCAACTGCTGGGATGTTATGCTGAGCAGCAAGTTCTGGGGCCCAATGTTGGAGAAAATCATAAATGACCAAATCTGGTTTGAGTAGATTTAGGATGTTGCAGAAGTTGGGTGCTGCCAAGTCAAAGGCTGCCTTCAGCGTTTGCATAAGATGTGGTGGGAGGCCATTTGTGGTGTGGTAATGAGGAGGCAGCTCCGGCAAGTTTGGGAGATGGAGCTCAATAAATTTAATGGAATCACTGTATTTTTCCTTGAGCTTTGGTTTGATGGATTTAAGGTTTATGGGTGTGGAGCAAAAGTATACATGGATGTTCCTATCAGAGAATCTCTTGGCAAGTTCTAGGAATGGAGAGAGATGTCCATGAGCTAGCCATGGAAGCATCAAGATTCTAAGGAAGCAACTTTCTTGGGCACTTCCCATTTTGGGAAAATCTCTACGAGATGTGTTTTGCTTGGGAAATTGTGCTTTTGAACAATGCAAAAGAAATATATATATACACACGCGCACACACATAAAATATATAACTCCAAATGGATAAGGCATTATCCTTGGTACATTGGTTGAATCAAATGCGACATGGCTTGGAGGTGTGTCAAAATTCTGAATGGAATTCATGCGTGGAAGATGGTTGAAGCTGGTAGAATTCGGTGCTTCTTGTTCTTTATATCATTTGAATCCCACTTCGCTTATTCCGGACAATTCTAGGATATTATGAGCCTACAGGTGTTTGTTATTGGGTAAAGAGAGAAATCATTCCATCTCTCTTCTTTATATATTTTTATTAGTAATAAATATATGTGCAAAATACTAATAAATAAGTATAATAGAATTTTTGTCATTTAAAATGACTGATTAATAATAATTTAAAGAAAAGAAAATTAAATAAGTAGTTTATAAAGTGCTTGTAAAATAAATGAATAAATACACACAAAAAATGGTAATCACAACTAACTTGCTTTAAAGAGGTCTTCAGTTATCTATAGAGTATAAAAAGTACATATATTAATTGAGGAACTTTATTCCATAAAATTACATCAGCTAGTAATTAGAAAATTAAACTCATTGTACGTCAATTCAACGGGAAAATTTTAACCTAAATAATATATTTAGAAAAGAAAATGAACTGTTAAACTAAAAATAAATAGAGAAATTGACGTTCTGCTTTACCTTAACTAAAAAGAAGTTAATACTCCGAAATCCGAATACAAAGAAGGAAGAAAGTTTAGAAGTGTAGAATAGATTCAAACAATTTTCTTCTTGATGTCAATCTTTAAAAATTGCAAACAAAATTATAATGTTTAGATTTGTGGAACTAAAAAAAAGCAAATACTTCAAGGGTAAAATATCTCTCCTTTAAATTTCTATCAACTTTTTTGAAACACTTGTTACCATAACTGAAAGTGACAATAGGAAACACCAAAACGAAGATATAACGTCGTTGATGAGTACTGTGGATCCATTGATTCGAAATGTGAGTACAAAGTTTATGTGGGCCTTACACGATACATATATTACATGTATTTATATTATATATTTATTATCTCATTCATATATTAAAATATAATAAGTAGTTTTATATGACATATATATACACACACATACTCATTATAAATACATATTCATGTATTTATATTATATATTTATTATTTCATTCATATATTAAAATATAACATGTAGTTATATATGACATGTATAAACACACACTCATTATAAATACATAAACATGCTACATCTAAGAGAGGCTTTTAACATAACACTTCTACTGTACCTATTATTACTTGAGCACTGAGCTTGCTAAATTTGTCTATTTCAATCCTCTAATCTCTCTAAATTATCCTTTTCTCTAATATGATGATCATTCTATCGTATCATTAAAATTGTGTAAAAGTTTATTGGTGAATTTGTAAATTTGTAAATGGCATGTCTAAATTAATAACTCTACTCAAAGTCTATACTTAAACGATTTTATGTCCATTTTATTTAAAAAAAAGCTTATAAAATTAAAAACTTTTAATACTGCGTTACAATATACATATCACATAACATACAAAAATATTTAAGTTTAGAGGAAAAAAATTATATGCGACCTCTCTATTAAGGATGAATGGCACAAGGCCAATAGGATATGAAGCCTTACCAATATTCTATTTTCCAAAATATAGGAAACTATGTTTTGTACCTGGAGCCTATCTTGTAACCTCTACCTATAAAACCTATAATGTATAGAGTATCTTGTGGAATTTGCAAAATTTTCCTTATTTCTTAGATTTCAAATTTATAATAATATATACATTTTTGTGTAATATATAATACTACCTCATTTTATATATTCACTACAAATAGCCTATAGAAAGAACTTTGTAAAGTAATTTTTTTAATATCATAAATTCTACAATATGTAAAGCCTATAATAAATTTCAAAATTAGAAAAAATTGCAGAAAATTCTATGTGAAATAACCTTGTAAGATAAATAATATTTCTATATAATTTAAAAGTCTAAGCATACACAACCAAATAAAATAGTAGGGTTCTTCGATATAGAAACTTCTATAAGATAGTCAACAAATAATAATTTTGGAAAAAGGTGCCCAGAAAATTTAAAACCGAGTACCACAATTTGTTTTCTTATTAAAATTTCCTAAAATTTTAAAGATATATGTGCTGCATACCCTGGAACCTATACCCTAACCATATTAGAATACATGTTATATGGTAATATATGATATAAAAATCTCATACACCATGTATTCGTACCCTATCTTGTGATTCTTAATACCCATTTGATTAAGTGAGGGTATGAATGGGTATCCTATATAGCGAGATTACCTGTTCACTCTTACTCTTTATATATATATATATGTGTGTGTGTGTGTTTATAGCTATATTTATATATTTGTCACCAAATTACATCAATATGTGATAATTATGTGTGACCACTATAAAAAAGGTTTTTGTATCTACCGTGTCAAATCTCATGTGAAAGAGGTGGAACCTGTTCAATTAAATATTTTCATTTCATAGTTTACAAGTTTTGCCTAAACAAAAATGACAATTGTTTGCTCAATGTTGTGTCACTATAAGGACTTAACCGTTACGCCCTAAATTTGAAGGACATATGTAGTCTGTCGCATAGTTGCACCATAGTATAAGCATGAAAAGACTCAAAACAATTAACATCACATATAATAAATGATCCATAATTATTTGAATTATTACATATTATTTTGAGTTTCAACATTTTACATCTCCACAATTATAAAAAATTCAAACCAAGCTAAACTAGTAAAGTTTAATTAAAACAACCTAATTTATAATTTAGCAAATTTCTAGTGGACCTGATCCTAAGTTGGAAAGCCTTAAATAATAACTTTAAACCACACTTGTACCTAAAAAAAAATTCCAAAGGGATGAGCCAAAGCTTAGTATGTAACAACACAAGTACATATAACATCAACACAATAGCTTAATTTAGAAATCAATAACCCATCTATTTATTTCTTTAATTAAGGTGTGACAAGAAAAAATGGAGTATTCATGACTTCAAAAACACGATGGGGAATAGAAAGGGTCCTAAGAAGACACATTTACATAGAGGGTTGAGAAGACAAGCTGATGCCTTATCGATGGGAAAAGAACGGGAAGGGAATTAGCCCTATCTGGGGTTAATTGTTGTTATTCAAAATTAACCAGTGAGTCAATCAACACCGTTTGGTCTAATGAGTCCTACTCCTTTGGAGCACTCCCGAATGCAAAATCACTTTAGAAGGTTAGCCATACACCAATATTGTATCCTTCATTAACTATCGCTAAGTCATCATTGGTGACTTAAGCGCCTAACTACCATTTTAATTCCACAGCATTCTCTAACAAGAGTGTCGTTCTACGGCTTAAGACGACCACGTACACTCAAGCATTAGTTGAGCCGTCTTAAATATTAATCAGGTTTAATGCCTATCATAGCATCAAACAAATAAGTCTCTGTGTATCTGTATCCAAAAGTTCCAACATTGTTAACTCATAAAAACACCAAAAACCTGATATAATATAACACATGTCATATCTAGTTCTTAGTGATTCATAGATTTCAACCTAATACTATAGTCACTGATTATTACCTATGATCTAGAACTAAGAGGAAGGTTACGTACCTCTAAACTCACACTTAGGTAATATTGTTGCTAAATATGATTGATGCATATATCTTATATATATATATATATATATTATAGTAATAACTACTCACTTCTTTTACTTATTTGTTTATTTATTTATCACCATTACTATCACTATTGCTTACGAGTATTGTTATATATGCTCATATATATTTGCATATATATATTTATACAGTTACCATTACTTATCCATTATTTATTCACTTATATATATCCACATATGATATTACTCATATTCATTTGTCTATTTATAACTAATATTAGCATTTATAGTTGGTGTGTCATTTCAACTACTCTTGGTAATAGTATTTACTTTGGATAATAACACCGTTAGTATTAAATTGATATCCTATTATTCTTATTGTTATAAAAAGTTATTAATGTTAGATTTTTTTTTATTACAATTAATTAATAAGCCATAAGATTAAATTCAAATTTAAATGGTTAACTTTAACGTATGTAAATTGATTTTAAAAATTCAAATTTACTCATTTTTAGAAGTTTTTTTTTAATATTTAAAATAAATCACCACTAACAATATTATCAATTAATATTTAAACATCCATTCAATACAGAGTTTACTGCTAATATATTTACCCATTTTAATTGCATCTAATTTCTTAATTAATCTCCTTATTTTATTTGACTTTATTTCTTCCTCTTATACTTGAAAAAAAAAAAGATTAAGCTTTCGAGGTAACAATTCCTAAATTAACTATTTTGTAATATATAATTTTAACAATTAAAGAAACACAACTAGCTATTACCTAGTAATGCTAACCATTACTTTTAATATAATTGATATGTAATGTTGACTATAATTTATTTATTTAACATCTCTTAAGTTAATTTATAAAATAAATTCATGTGTATGATTTTTTTTATATTGTTCATACTATTGAGAACATGATGAAAAATGCCTCTATACTAAATGTCAAGTCAAGTCAACATTTCCTTTGTAAAGCACAACTATATCAAGAAAGCAACCAATAATGATTTTAATTGCTCGATAATCATAACTCACATACTTGATTTATGACATTCTGATTTTGTCTTCTTCTAAAACAATTTTTTTTTAACTAACCAATAATGTCTAAATCTTTTAATGCTCCATACTAACAAAATTGATATTATATAATTCCAACATTAAACAATCTTATCTATCTCTTCATTTATACATATCCACCAAACTGTAATTCCTAAAGCAATGTTTCCTTAATTCTTAGAAAGCAAAACAATGCAATTTTTTTTTTTAACCCATTGAAATACTATAGTTCATAACCATATATAACACATAAACTCTATATCATCCACTTTAATTTCATACTAAAAGAAAATAATTCTTCTAATCTATAACATTAAATATTCACCTCGAAATTTCATCCTTTGTTGATTCACATTTCTTATGCATCTATTAACAAAACCACTAACCACCAGTCTCAACTTCTTAAGAATAATAAAGTATTAGACTCTTAAATTGAACAACAATTAATTGATAAAGTATTGTAAACTCTCACCTTGAAATCTACAAAAACCTTAAAATTTTCGAATAAAAGTTCAGTGAATACCAACTCATTCACCGACTCCAATCACTAATCACGGTGTCTTGTTTGATTACCAGCACTTTGCGTAAAGTTTATTATTATTTGATTTCACATTTCCTTTACAATGGATCTCTGCAAACACTTTATGATATTGGTAAAACCACTTATAAGTTCCATGATTCTTTCTTTTTTCCCCATTAAAGGATGTCCATGGAGGAATGGAGAAGGTTCTCCTCTCTTTCTTTTTATTTATCTCTTGTAATCTATCATTTCATTTTAGTTGGTTGCATGATTGATATGAAACATTTAATTTGCAATAAAATCTATTTCAACCCCTTAATGACTACTGACTAAAAAAAATGGGAATTACAAAAAGCCCATTGGTTTAGAGGTATTTTTATAGGATAATGAATGAAAAGCCCTAAATTAAAGAATAATAAAGGAAATTCAAGAAATGATGCCTAAAACAAAATAGTTCATTTTGATAAATAAGAGTTTTGAAACCTAAAGCTCAATCCATAAAATTTAGGATTTATAAATCTTAATCATTGTGAAAATAACATTTGAAAACAATATCATAAAATATTAATATCACACCTAATTATATTGATAGTTCAAAATAGCTATTCAATCGAAGTCCTATATGGAAAAATAGAATGGCATATGGAAATCTGTCATTACAAATAAATTTTCGAATGGTTATTCTTTTAGAAATTAGATAATACTCTTATTTTTTATAACTTTAATTTCATCAATATTGACATTATTATTTGTTATTGTTTACAGTCCATATAAAATAAATTAATATAAATTAATATTACTTTTTTTCCTTCTTTTTTCTTTTTAAATTTTATACCGTACTCCTAAATAAATATAACATTTCACTAATCATTTATTTATTTTTCCCTCTCCCTGACTTTACTAAGTACTTGATTTAGCCTCTCTCTCCCTTGTCAATTTAACTCATCATCCACTAAGTTACCCTAACCAATTTCGACCACAACCATAGTCTTTTGGATGTTGACGAACTCCATCTTCCTTTCTATCTCTACTTCTCCTCCCTATATCTTCCTACCCTATATCTTCCTTCTAGATTGATTCATTAGGAATAATGAAGTTTTCCAACAAGCAACTAACAAAACTAGCGATGTTAAAAGAACTCGCATTTGACGAAACGTATGATCTAGACTCTACTCTAACTTAAATGATAACTCTCTTCGTATTTTAAGTCTTTGTTGCTTATATGTCTTATAATCCTTATAACGAAAGCTTCATCAACTCTAGTGACATCACTATTCCACTTTGATCCATTCTATATGTGACGATGTTTGTTTTCCTAATTTTTTTCTATCATCAATGTTGACGGGCTGACCGATTTTGTGGTTGCCATACAACTTGTGAGTTCTCATCTCTATAATCTTTATTATATATAAGTTCTATTATTTCTTAAGTTGTTAATAGAATTTGATATTTACTTCATGTTATGTATTTTGTAAATTTAAATATGTAAATGATAACAATGGATGGATATGCTATAATTTTAGAGCTTTGAAAATTTTAAACTATGTGTAGATATGTATATAGCATATATGAAAAAGTTATTCTATGTATAATAGTGACATATATGAATAAACAAGTAATACACATTATTTTGTGGTCCATTTGTTTCTGTTCCATGGTAGTTGAAGATAGATTATATATATATATATATGTATATATTTATATTTCCCTTTTCGTATTGAATATTAAGTAAAGGTTTGAGTTATTAACAACATTAATTACACAATAAAATGGTCATAGTTTTACTTTTACCCTATTGCCATATTATTACATAATACCATTAGTTGTTAAATACATAACTTGCTTTTAATAAAGATAAGTTAAAATATATATTATGTATATAAATGAAGGTATTATTAAATAATTGCACTTTATCATTGACCTTTTAGTGATATCATGTGTGTGTGTGTGTGTTCCTCAACAATAGTAGTTAAGAAATGGTTTTTGTCCATCCTTAAACTTATCCAACATAGAAGGATATTTAGACGAGTTTTATTGTTGTTATTGAGGATACTAATATTAATGAAATGTGAAATTTTAGCATTGGACCATAATGATATAACTATATAGATTTTGATATATTTTACCTTTAAGGCATCTTTTTCTTGTGTACCTTACCTAAGTGTAGCTCATAATGGGACAATAATAAGTATCAAATTAAATGAACTTAATCATTTACAAAAAGAATATGGTGAACTTAGGCTAAGATGAAATACTCCAAACCTTTCCTTAACTAAGTTAAAATTTTCCAAATTGAACAGTATAATAGGTGGATAATTTTGAATTAGAGTTTGAACTTTGATAGTTTAAGTACGCCAAGTAACTTATAGAGTATGATTAGATAATTTAACATAATCAATTAGTAAATATATTTAATTGAAATATGAGATTTCAAATAATCTTTTCAAATTGTTTATTTGCTTCCATAATCTATTTCAAGTATCAAATTAATCAATTTTAAAAGTATCAATTTTAATTCCTCTTTCTTTTAGTTTTCAAATGAGTTGAATTCCTTAAATTCAACTATCTCAATTTTAAAAGGCTTAAGTTTAGCCATTTTAGTCAAAATCCTATTTTTTTAATCCCCATCAATTTTGATTCAACTACTTATTTAAAAAATATCAGTTTTTAAGCTCAAACTTAAATTAAATATCAATTTATTAAAAATTAAACTCCTAAGGTTAGATTCTTAATGCAAACTATTAATTTATATTATATTGGTTCTTAAATTATTTTCTGATTATTTTCGGAACTAAATATAATTATCTGAAAGGTTTATACCCACAACCCTTACGTATAGATATCTTTTTTATCGTTATCCTTTTCTTTCCTTTTTCCTTTTCCTTTTCCTTTTTCTTTTTGCTAGCCCCTTTTCTTTATTTTCTTCCTTCTCTTTCTCATTTCTCTACGCTTCTTCCTCCTCCTCCTCCTCAAAACCCAACCTTAAATCTTAATTTTAAGAAGATTAAAGGAGAAATTAAAGTTAGAAAATAAGATAAGAGTTGGGAATCAAGCTTAAGGTAGCTTTATCAACAAGAAAAGGATAGTAGTAGAGAAGATCAAGTTGTGTGAGTTTACCAAACAAGTAAGATAGTTATTTTTCTTTGAATTAATTGTTGTGAATGTATGGGCATGATGAAGTAGTACTAGATATAAGTAGAATTTGTGATAAAATTAGTGAACTATGGATATATGAGCAGGTATGGTAAAACCTAGTCTGTATATACATGTGTATGTTAAAAGTTTGATAACATGATTTGAAGATGTATGACGTACAAAAATATGTTTAAGAGTGCTGTTTAAACTTAATATGAACTGTATATTGCTTATGTATTCTTTGAAGTATGATGTTTAGAAATTGATAAAATTATGGTAAAAGATAAAGGAACAATGTAACTTTGATCCCTATTCATCATGGGCATGATATAGCCATTCACAAGGTAAAAGAGGGCATGATCTTCATTAATTAAATTTTTTCAAAAGATATAGTCAAGATCATGGCTGTGACTAGGAAGTGATCTATCATCATGCGTGTAACAAGGCCAGTGATGTGTATGACGATCATTGTCATAATGTGAGGAGGCTGGTGGTCTAGATCACGGCCGTGATAGATCCTCTGATACTATTTTATCAAAAAAAAAAAGAAAATAAAGAAAGATGAAATGAAAAAAAAGAGAAATGATAGATAATATGATATAAAAATCTCATACACCATATATGAGTAGGTTTTGTATTCATACCTTATCCTGTGATTTTTAATACCCCTGGTTAAGTGGGGTTATGAATGGGTACCTTATACTGCAGGATTACCCATTCACTTCTGCTCTTTATATATATAATAATTATATATGTTTATAGCTATATTTATATATTTGTTACCAAATTATATCAATATGTGATAATTATGTGTGGCCACCATAAAAAAAGGCTTTTGTATCTACCGTGTCAAATCTCATGTGAAGGAGGTGGAACTTCTTCCATTAAATATTTTCATTTCAAAGTTTACAACTTTTACATAAACAAAAACAAGGATTTTTTGCTCAATGTTGTGTCACCGTGAGGACTTAAACCATTACACTCCAAAATCAAAGAACATAGGTAGTTTGTCACATACTTGCACCACAGTATAAGTATGCAAAGGTTCTGAACAATTAACTTCCACATATAATAAATGAACCATAATTATATGAAATATTTAATATTATTTGAGTTTCAACATTTTTACATCTCCACAATTATAAACAATTCAAACAAAACTAAACTAATAAAGTTTAATTAAAACAACCTAATTTATAATATATCAAATTTCTAGTGACAAACTCGATCCCAAGTCAGAAAGCCTTAAATAATAATTAAAACCACACTCGTACTTGAAAAAAAAAAAGAATTTCCAAAAATATGAGCCAAAGCCTGGTATGTAACAACATAAGTATATGCGATGTGAACACACGTACCTAATCAAGAAATCAATAACTCATCTACTTGTATCTTCAATTGAGCTGTGATAAGCAATAGTGTAGTACTCATGACTTCGAAAACATGACAGGGAATGGAAGGGGTCCTAAGTAGACATAACTATTTAGGGGGTTGATAAGACAAGCTAGTACCTTATCAATGGGAAGAGAATAGGAAGGAAACTAGCCTCATCTGGGTTAACTGCTACTAGACATTAACTAGTCCAGTCAATCAATGCCACATGGTCCAATAAGTCCCACTCCTTTATACCACTCCCGAATGCAAAATCACTCTGGAGGGTTAACTATACACCGATATTATATCCCCCATTAACTAGCCGCTGAGTCACCATCGGTGACCTAAGCACCTAACTATCGTTTCAGAACCTTAGGATTCTCTAACAAGGGTATCGCTCTTCGGATCAAGACAACCATGCACACTCAAGCATTAGTTAAGCCGTCTTAAATATTAGTTAGGTTTCATGCTTATCATAGCATCAAAGAAACAAGTCTCTGTGTATCTGTATCTAAAAATTCCATCATTGCTGACTCATAAAAACACCAAAAACCTGGTATAAAAATATAATACATATGTCATGTCTAGTGTCACGCCCCAGATGGTATCCTAAACGTGGCAGTCCGCCGCATATAATATTAAAGCTAATGAATGACAATCCGTAGTCATGCAGGAGCTTCGATATCGTATGCAAGGCGTGCTTCCAAGATAGTAGGAGACTCACAGGGGTATTACGTCTAAATAGATAGCAAAAGTAAACATAAACTTACATGGATAAACGTAAGATCTTCATTCAATAATAAGTTCGTACATCATCTTAGGAGCATTCCCCCGCCTTAAAGTCTTTAATCAACTATACTAATAACGAAATAAACATAACTATCGCATACGTCTACTATAGAGATTTTTCCTAGAAGTCCATGTTCAAGACTAAAAATACATAAACTCCCTCCAAAAACTCCTAGTAGCGTAAGCTCATACCTGGCACACTGGGCTCCTCGGGGCCAACCATAGATAATCATACTGTAATAGAAAACTATAAGGGTGTAAGCAAATCTAGCTTAGTGAGATAATTCCTATCTATATAACATTTCCATACGACAACCAAGTCATTTAATTCAAGCATATGAAATGCAACATTCACATGAACAACCAAATACACAAGATTAACCGGAAATCAAGTGCAGCATGGATTTAACGCCCTCCATGACAAGGTTGGGTAGTTACAGGCCCATACGACCATCAATATTTGTAGATTTGCCGGCTCCTGCTTGCCCTATAGACTTCCTAGCTCCTATTAGCCTATATAGACTTACCGGCTCCTACTAGCTACCACTACTATTTCCTCATTTCCCCACACGAAGAATAGTAGTGAAATAAATATGACTCATAAGTATGATATCCATGAATAAATTTCAATTAAACATTTAACCACATAATTTGAATTCATGTTAAGAGTGATCAACCATAATTTCATCATATCAATACAAGAGTCACACTTTTATTTAACATATCATCTTTCTATATACTTAATTTTCATTCATCAATTTTTTCATAACAATGGTTCATTCATCTTTTCCTAAATTTCTAGTGCACTAATTACAAGCATAAGCAAGGAAATGTAACTTAGGAGAAGAATTAACTCACTCCATAATCGGTAGGTCTAATCGAAATAATCCTCTGGATAGATGATCTCGGGTCCCTTCGTCACCTAAACAAGATGAAATACCCAAAATGAGGCTTTCATAAAACTTCTATTTTTGAAGTTTCTAAATTTCTCTTAAAATTGCGGTAAAAATCGTATAAAGGGAAATTCTAACTTAAAATGACCATAACTTACTCATTTTAACTTGGAATTTCGCGTATAATATACCGTTTTCTACCTACTCGAAAAGATCTACGCATTTCAGCTTATTTCATAAAACTAGGTCATTTGTGTTTCGAAAAGACAGCAACCAGATTTGCCACAAAATTACAAAAACTTGTTTTCCTTCTTGTAAACAAGGCTCATTTGAAAAGATAAATATTTCAAGTATTTTGTAAACTTTTTGATTACATATATGTAATGACTCATAACAAATGGATGCAGTAAATGAAGTTGTCTCAACTTATAAAAAGTAAGGTTTTAAAAGACTTTGAACTTGAAATTTTTATTGGAATATTCATTTTACTTTTGAAAGACCTTGAGTTATTTGTGGTGAATATTCTTTTTTTAAATTTAATCTCTTGTAATTACTTTAAGTTCCTAAGGTGTGGTTTTATTTTCGAAACTTGGATTCGAAAAGGAATAAAATGATATTTTTGTTTCTTGTAATGATTCCAAAAGAATTTCTATTTCTTGATGAAAAATATATTTTCATAAAACCTTTTGTTTATTTAAGAAAAATCATTTCCAAGCATGTTCATGAGTTTTTAGGAAATCCATTTCCTATTTTTATTTAACAAGAACCTTAGTTTATGAAAACACTTCCCCATTTATTTTTATTGAGACAAAAACATTATGTTCATGCATGAATATGAATCATAAAATATAAAGGAACATAATAACTTGAAAGATAAGAAAGTAAATCAAGTATTGAGACCTTAGCTTCATCAAGGTACCCCGGAACTAAGAAAAGACTAGTCCTTAAAAGAAAAGAAAAAGTTTTGATTTGATGAGGACAAGTCTAAGACTAGAATGACTAGTCTTAAAATCAACTTGAAATAAATAAATTGCATGAAAGATAAATAAATTACAAGACAATGAGCTTATATACTTTAAATAGTATATATAGCTATATAGATATATTAGATAGTAATAAACATAAAGGAAACATAAGGAACATAAAGAAACATAAAGGAATTTGATGTTATAAACAAAAACAAAGTATGAACTTATTGTTGCTTTCTTAACCTTCATGGTTTTAGAAAACACACATTAAGTTCATACTAAGTAGATGAACATAAAGAAAGCTTGGAGGATTTTCTTGAAGAAAGTTTACCTAAAGAAGAAACTAAAGAGAGCTTTCTTGTAAGACTTCTTGGAGAGTATTTTTGAGAGAGTTTGAGAGAGATTTTGGTATAGTAACTTTAGAGAAGAAGTGGTGTGAAAGAAGTGAATGTATGAGAGGGTATTTATAGGAATATATGGGAGATAAATTGTGTTAATTAAATAAATGAAAAACAAAACAAATGGGGCATCATGCAGGGTAGCCGGCGCAATTTCCATGCATAGGGGGAGGAGAAATTTATTTTTTTGTTATTTTGTTAATTAAAAGTAAGAAATGAAAGATGTGAAGTTATATTGGAAATAAAAATGTGTAAGAAATAGGTGTATGGTTTGTAAGAGTAGGTTGTAAGAAAAAGTAGAGATAGATGAATAGTGTAGAATAGTAGAAAATAGTGAAATGTAAAAGTAGACATGACAATTTAATGCTGGTAGTAAGAAAATACGCGTATAAAAGCGATATCTGATATTTTTAGCTACTGAAAAATTATGAAATTGATATTTTTGGAAATCTCATATTTTTACGAGTCTAACGGTATATTCGAAATATTTTTCCTATTCCGAGCTTCCGGACACGTTTTTAAAGAACTATGTCCGATTAGGTTCAAAGGACACTCGAATTCCTTCAATCTGATATTTTTATGTAACCTATAGCTATTACGAACTATCATAGCTAACTTTTCCAACTTCATTTTCTAGGGCTTGAGAAAACGGCAATGTCGGACTTAAGTGGTTACGGTAAACTAGGGTTTTGGTTGGTTTAAGAATCCGGTTGACTTCCGATTAGAGTTTAAGCTTTAATTTGAATCCAAAAATTCGGGGATTTACATCTAGTGCTTAGTGATTTGTAGATTTCAACCTAATACTATAGTCACTAATTACTACCTATGATCTAGAACTTAAGAGAAAGGTTACGTACCTTTAAACTCACACTTAGATAATATTGTTGCTAAATATGATCGATGCATATACTTATATATATATATATTATAGTCACAATTACTCACTTCTTTTACTTATTTGTTTATTTATTTATCACCATTACTATCTTTATTGCTTGCTAGTGCTGTTATATATGTTTATGTATATATATATTTGCGTATATATGTGTACGGTTACGATTACTTATTTATTATTTATTTACTTATATATATATCCATATATGATATTATTCATATTCATTTGTCTATTTATGACTAATATTAGTATTTATAGTTGGTGTGTCATTTCAACTATTCTTAGTAATAGTAATTAATTTTGGATAATAGTACTATTAGTATTAAATTGATATCTATTATTCTTATTGTTATAAAAAGTTATTAATGTTTGATCTTTTATTACAATTAATTAGCAAGCCATAAGGTTAAATTCAAATTTAAATGGTTAACTTTAACATATGTAAATTGATTTTAAAAATTCAAATTCACTCTTTTTTAGAAGATTTTTTAATATTTAAAATAAATCACTATTTACAATATTATCAATTAATATTTAAACAACCATTCAATATTGATTGTACTACTAATATATTTACCTATTTTAATTGCATCTAATTTCTTAATCAATCTCCTTATTTTATTTCTTTCCTCTTATACTTGATGGGGAAAAAAAAAAGATTAAGCTTTCAAGGTAACAATTCTTAAATCAACTATTTTGCAATATATAATTTTAACAACTAAAGAAACACAACTACCTATTATCTAGTAATGCTAACCATTACTTTTAATATAATTGATACGTAATATTAACTATAATTTATTTATTTAACATCTCTTAAGTTAATTTATGAAATAAATTTGCGTGTATGATTTTTTTTTTTTTTATATTGTTCGCACTGTTAAGAACATGATGAAAAACGCCTCTATACTGAACGTTTTGTGTCACGTCGAGTCAAAACATTTCCTCTGTAAACCACAACTATATCAAGAAAGCAACCACTAATGATTTTAGTTGCTTGATAATCATAACTCACATACTTGATTTATGACATTCGGATTCTGTTTCTTCTCAAACAATTTTTTTTTAACTAACCAATAATCTCTAAATCTTTTAATGCTCCATATTAACAGAATTGATATTATATAATTCCAACATTAGAACAATCTTATTTATCTCTTTCATTTATACATGTCCACCAAACTGTAACTCCCAAAGCAACTTTTCCTTAATTCTTAGGATGCAAAACAATACAATTATTTTTTTTCACCCATTGAAATACTATAGTCCCTAACCATAACACATAAACTCTATATCATCCACTTTAATTTCATATTAAAAGAAAATAATTCTTCTAATCTATAACATTAAATATTTACCTCAAATTTACATGCTTTATTGATTTGCATTTCCTATGCATCTATCAGCAAAACCACTGGCCACTAGTCTCAATTCCTTAAGAATAATAAAGTGTTAGACTCTTGAATTGAACAACAATTAATTAATAAAGTATTGTAAACTCTCACCTCAAGATCTGCAAAAACCTTAACACTCGAATAAAAGTTGATTGAATACCCACTCGTATCACTGCCTTCAATCACTAATCACGGTGTCTTATTTGATTACCAACACTTTGTGTAAACCTCCAAATTTTTGGAATCGTTTTAGCATAAAACCCTAAACCGGAAGTCAATCGGAACCCTAAAGGTCAACAAAACCCTAGTTTACTGTAACCAATTAAGTCCAGCATTGCCGTTTTCTTTAGCCCTAGAAAACGAAGTTGGAATAATTAGCTAGAATAGTTCGTAATAACTATAGGTTATATAAAAACATCAGTTTTGCGAATTTCGAGTGTCTTTGAACCCGATCAAACACATTTCTCGAAAAACATGTCAAGGAGCCCAGAATAGTAAAAATATTCCGAATACACCGTTAGACTCGTAAAAATATAAATTTTCCAAAAATATCAGTTTCGTAATTTTTCGGTGAGTAAAAATAACAGATATCGCATTAATACGCGTATTTTCTTACTACCGGTACTTTATTTGTCATATCTATCTTACATTACACTATTCATTACTATTATATACTATTCTTTTATCTCTACTTTTTCTTACACCTATTCTTACACACTCCATAACCTATAATCCTTACTTTTTACCTTTCCTATAACTTTATTTCACATCTACCTTACATATTACATCTTTTATTTTACAAAAAGTCAAAAAAATAAATCACTTTCCTTCCCCCATCAAGATGGCCGGCGCCCCTCCTCTCTCTATCATCCTCAATTTGTTTCAATTTTTATTTATTTTAATCATACAAAAATCCCTCCACATTTTCCTATAAAGACCCCCCCTCCTCTTTCACTTCTTTCACACATTCACTACCCACAAATTCTTACCAAAACTCTCTCAAATTCTCCTCTCAAAAACTCTTCCAAAATACCATCCCAAAACTCTCTTAAAATAATTCCACAACAACTTCTACCTACAACAAAAAAACCCATAACCACATACTACTACCAAAGTTTTCTTTAGGTAACCACTTCATACTATTTTCTTCTTCTTCATGTCATGTAACTTTACATGATCATAGTGTGAGTTTCCAAAGACTGCAAGTTATGGAAGCTACATTATGTTCATGTATTGTTCTTATTCATGAAAAATCTATTTATGTTTATGTTATTATTTTTATTCATATTATTGCTACTATATCTAAATATTATTATCTTTATATATATATATACATATTCTTTAGAGTATATAAGCTCACTTGCAATTTATTTACTTTTTATGCAATGCAATTTATTTACTTTCCTTTGCAATTTATTTATTAATTCCTTGCAATTTATTTACTCATTCCTTATTATTTTAAGACTAGTCTCTAGTCTTAGACTTGTCCTCATCAAGTCAAAACAAGTTTTTCTTTCTTTCTTTCTTTCTTTCTTTCATTTTATTTTATTTTGGGACTAGTCTACTTCTTAGTCCCGGGAGCCTTGAAAAAGCTAAAACTCCAATACTTGACTTAATTACTTATGTTATTTTACTTGCTATTATTTTCTCATAGTTCATGTTCATTTAAATTGTTGTCCAAAGTTTCAAGTTCTAAAAATAAATTGACAGAAAGAGATTTTTACCACTTAGAAATAAGTTTATGTAAAGAAGAAAATCTATGGTTTGAAAACAAAAATAAAATTATTTCTTTCCAAGTTACAAGAAGAAACCACTAAAATTTTAGAAACTACTTTACTATAAAAAGTTCTTAGGTCACATATTATTCCGCTTTGTTTTTATCAAGGAAATAAATTTTTATGCATGGATGATTCTATGAAAAACATAAGATATGAAGAAAGAATGAGGAATTTTCAAATAAAGATTTTTACAAACAAATAGACAAAGGAATTTGTACAAGAAAAGTCAACAGGGATAATAGAGTATTTTCTAAAAACTCTAAAATAGTATTAGTGTAGAAAACTTAGAAAACAACTCCAAAACCGACATGGTTTTACTTAAGTAAAGTAAACGGACAACAAAACACTTGAGCATGAACGAATATGAGCTAAGTAGTCATAAAAAGAGAATTTTTCAACTATATAGATAACTAAGTATTTATCAAACAAATTTTGATTTCTTGAACCAAAGTTGTTTTGTGTTGGAAAATCCGTTGTGAATTTTGTCGCCACTGTTTCGGAGCCTATCTGACCTTGTTTGTTAAAAGTAATTTTGGAAATGGGTAGATCTTTTCGAGTAGGTAGAAATCAGTATATTATATGCACGATTCCGAGTTAAAATGACCCAGTTATGACCATTTTCAGTTGGAACATTTCTTTATACGAACTTTAACGTTTTTTTTGACATTGTTTTATCAAATTTCAAGAAATCATCAAGGAATACTCATTGTGGGTATTTCTTTGGCTAGGTGACCCCGAGGAAGGATTCCTTTACCCCGATGATTATTATGATTAAGTGGAGTGTGTGAATGACTCATCCGCTTAGAGGAATAGTCGACATGGCATTTTGAGTTTATTTCCATTAAATGTTATACTTATTGTGCTTGTAAATTAGTTGCATTAGAAATTAGGAAAAGATAAGCCGATGTGTATGTAAAATAATTCTTTGAAAGAATTTTAAGAATATCGGAGCCGAAATTGTTTTAAATGTTTGTTTTAGTATAACACTTGATTGGTATGAAATTTTTTGATCGCCTTAAATTCAAAAATAATTATGCTATGACTTTATAAATAAATGAATTCATGCATACCACGAAGTGAGTCACATTGCATTTTGGGTTATTATCCTTGGGTGAGAAGGATAGTAAGCTCATGTTGAAAGCAACACTTGGCGGAAGATCCCAAAGTGATTGCTTGGCGGCTTAAAGGAAATGCTTGACGGATGATCCAAAAGCAAGGTCAAATCAAGTAGGTTCGGAATGCTTGGCGATGAGTGCTCACGAGCATAAAACTTTTTAATTAAAACTACTTGTTTTGAGGTTAAGTATCACCAAACCGCGAATGGAGGGCGCAAATCCATTCAACATATAGTTCCCGGAAAACTATATGCTTGTTTGCTCACGTGTATGTTGCATTACATTTGATTGTTTAATCAACTTGTTTGAAATCTTGTTACAAGAAGTTATTTATGGAAATAGTTCTCACTAAGCCTATTAGCTTATACCCCAATAGATATCTTTTGCAGTTTCCCTACTTATGGTTAAGGCCACGAGGACCCTGCGGGCAGGTAATTTCTTCTAGATAAGAAGAATTCTAAGATGAAGTTTAGTATTAGAGATATTGTATAAATATCTTATAATAGAATAGTGATCTTGGAAAATGTTCCTAAGTTTGTAAAACCATTGCTATGAATGAATGTTTATTATGAATCCTCTTTTCTTAATATGTTTTTATATCTCCTTAAGCTTCATAATTCCATATATGGTTCTCTAAAGTTGTGAAAGTACGCCTTACACTTAATATGAAGGCTTTTGGGATTGACTAAGGTTGTCATACTTAAGCCTTAATATTGAGTGTGGCAGACTGTTACGTTTAGGGTACCTGTTGGGGCGTGACACTTTGCATAAAGTTCATTTCTATTTGCTTTCACATTTCCTTTATAATGAATCTTTGCAAACACTTTATGATATTGGTAAAATCACTTATAATTTCCATGATTCTTTTTTTCCCCCATTAAAAGATGGCTATGGAGGAATAGAGAAGGTTATCCTCTCTTCGTTTTTATTTATCTCTTGTAATTTAACATTTCATTTTAGTTGGTTGCATGTGTTATTCTCTAAATGGAAGTTTTGATGATAACAAAATAGAAGAGAATTGATTAACTTATTAAGTGTGCAGTTTAAAATAAATAAGTATTAGGCTACCTAGAGATTTTTACAAAGGTTGTTTGATTAAAGAAAAATGAACCAAAGGATTCTATAGAGCCTTACTTGAATAAAGATGAGCAACGAATTAGAAAGTATGGAATAATTTTTGAGTTTTTCAAAACTAAAAAGAATATACAGAACCTATTCCATAAGCCATGAAAAAAAAAAAAAAAGAAAAAGTAAGTATACTCAAAATATCCAGAAGGTTTTATAGAAGGTTCACTAAAATTTTGACAGCAAATCAGCTTTGTTCAATTTTACTATAGATAGTTTAAGTTTTGATCAAATTCACCTCGAATTAGTTTATATAAGTATGTTAAAGGCCTACCTTCGAGAAAATAAGTATATTTGGGTAATATACTCATATGTTTCACCAAAGTTGATTTTTATCCAAGGGGATTTCTTACTTATCCAAAGAAGTTGTTTTCAAAAGAAGATATCATAGTACCTATTTTTAAGGGATCTTCTTTCCATTAAAGATTAAGTTTAACAAGCCTGAACGAGATCTTAATAAGAAAAAAAAGGGATAAAGGATAGTTTTTGGAGATAAGATTCAAGCATCAAGTAACGTTCAAATTTTGAATTCAATTAAAAGATAGAGATCAAGATATCACCTGAGATATTTGTGGATAACTTATCCACAACCTGCAACAGATACTCTTTTAACATTGAAGATCATATTTTTTTTCCCGAAGCTTTCTTTTAAATACATTACAAGACAAAGAAAGAAAAAGAGGAAACACACGCTGATACAAAAATTACACGCTACTATTCCTACTACATTTTGTGATCCGAAATTGTGCACACTTGCTTACTGCAATTTTTTTTCTACTAATCCCTTTGTTTGACAGAAGGAACTTATGTGTTGCCTTCTAGCTTGTTTTATTTACAAGATTAGTCTCTATATTGTCGGTTATTAACTTGAGGAAAGCTATGAGAGTCGATCATAGTGAATTATACTCTCTTGTAAATTGATTCGATTGGATATAGTGGAACAAACTTGTGTGGATTACGGCGTCCCTAGCTCAAAGTTGGAAGAGTGAATTGACGCATAAGGTGGAACTACTATATATCGCTGACTTAGCTTTCTTTCCCTTCTCTTTTAATTTCCTGTTATTTATTTGTTTGCTCAACTTGTTCTCACGATTTAAACAAGCGGGATTTAATTTTAAAGGCTTAAAATTTCAGATTTGATTATAATTAATTCAACCTTCTTCTTGATTATAAAAGTAAGACCAACAACATAATTGATATCGCATAAAAGCACCTACCGAAACATTTGATTTGCTATAAAATCTATTTAAACCCCTTGATGACTACTGACTAAAAAGAAAAGAAAAAAAAAGAATTACGAAAAGTGGACATTGGTTTAGAGGTATTTTTGTGGGGTATTAAATGAAAAGCCCTAAATTAAGATAAGAATAATAAAGGAAATTCAAGAAATGAAGCCTAAAAAAAATAGTTCAATTTGATAAATAGGAGTTTTAAAATCTAAAGTTTAGTCTAGAAAATTTAGAATTTATAAATAATCATTGTGTAAATAATATTTGAAAACAATATCGTCAGATATTCATATCGTACCTAATTATATCAATACTTCAAAATAGTTATTCAATCGGAGTCCTATATGGGAATATAGAATGGCATATAGAAATATGCCTTTATAAATACATGTTCAAATGATTATTCTTTCAGAAGTTAGATAATACTCTTAAGTCTTATTCGCTATAACTTCAATTTCATCAATATTGACATTATTTTTTGTTAATATTTATAGTCCATATAAAGTTAACTAATATAAATTAATATTATTTTTTTTTTTCCTTCTTTTTCCTTCTTAAATTTTTGTTCCTTACTCCTAAATAAATATAATTTCTTACTAATCATGTGTTTATTTTTCCCTCTCATTAACTTTACTTAGTACTTGATTTTGTCTCTCTCTTCTTTGTCAATTTAACTGACCCATTAAAACACCCCAACCAATTTTGACCACAACCATTGTCATCTAGACCCCGATGAACTCTATCTTCCTCTATCTCTACTTCTCCTTCGTATATCTGCCTTCTAGCTTGATTCATTGGGAACAATGAAGTTTTTCAACAAGCAACTAGCAACTCTAGCGATGTTAAAAGAACTCACATTTGACCATATGTAGGACCTAGAATCTACTTTGACTTAATTGATGACTCTCTTCTTGTTCTAAGTCTTTGTTGCTTATATGTCTTATTGTCCTTACAACTAAGGCACTTATCAACTCTAGCAACATCACTGTTCCACTTTGATCCATTCTGTATGTGATGATTATTCTTTTCCTAATTTTTTTCCAATCATCAATGTCAACGGAATGACCGATTTTGTGGTTGTCATGTAACTTTTGAGTTCTCATCTCTATAATCTTTATTATAGGTAAGTTGTATTATTTTTTAAGATATTAATAGAATTTTTATATTTACTTCATGTTACATTATTTTGTAAATTTAGATATGGAAATGATAACAAAAGGTTGGATATGCTATAGTTTTGGAGCTTTAAAAATTTTAAACAATGGTAGATATGTATATAGCATGTATGAAAAAGTAATTCTATGTATAGTAGTGACATATATGAATAAACAGGTAATACACATAGTTTTGTGGTCCATGTGTTTCCACTCTATGGTAGTTGAAGATAGATTATATATATATGTGTATATATACATATATTTCCCTTTCCATGATGATTTCAAATAAAGGTTTGAATTATTAACATCATTAATTACATGAGAAAATGGTAATAGTTTTACTTTTAGCCCTATTGACATATTATTATATAATACTATTAGTTGTTAAATACATAACTTGCTTTTAATAAAGGTAAGTTACAATATATATTATGTATATAAATGAAGTAATCATTAAATAATTGCACTTTATTATTTACCTTTTAGTGATACGTGTATATATATATATATATGTTCCTCAATAGTAGTAGTTAAGAAATGGTTTTTGTCCTTTGTTAAACCTATCAAGCTTAGAAGGATATTTAGACAAGATTTATTGCTATTGTTGAGGATATTAATATTAATGAAATGACGAATTTTAGCATTGGACCATAATGATATAACTATGTAGATATTGATATATTTTTCCTTTAAGGCCCTTTTTTCTTGCGTACCTTACCTAAGTGTAACTCATAATGGAACAAGAATAAGTATTGAAGTAAATAAATATGGTAGACTTAGGCTACGATGAAATACCCCAAAATTTTCCTCAACTAAGTTATAATTTTCTTAATTGAATAGTATAATAGGTGGATAATTTTAAATTAGAGTTTGTATGTATATAGTTTAATTAAATCAAGTAAAGTAAGTTATAGAGTATGATTAGATAATTTAACATAACCAATTAGTCAATAGATTTAAATGAAATATGAGATTTCAAATATTTTTTTCAAATTGTTTATTTGCTTCCATAATCTATTTCAAGTATCGAATTAAACAATTTTAAAAGTATCAATTTTAAATCATCTTTCTTTTAGTTTTCAAATGAGTTAAATTCCTTAAATCCAACTATCTCAATTTTAAAAGGCTCAAGTTTAGCCATATCAGTCCAAATACTATTTTCATAATCCTCATAAATTTTAATTCAATTTTTTTTATTTAAAAACATCAATTTTTAAGCTTAAACTCAAACTAAATATCAATTTATTAAAAATTTAACTCCTATGGTTAGTTTCTTAATGCAAACTATTAATTTCTATTATATTGATTCTTAAATTATTTTCTAATTAAATTTAGAACTAAATATAATAATAAAAAAGGTTTATACCCGCAACCCTTACTTATAAATATCTTTTTTTATCGTTATCCTTTTCTTTCCTTTCTCCTTTTCTTTTTTGCTACCCCCTTTTTCTTTATTTTCTTCCTTCTCTCTCTCATCTCTCTATGTTTCTCTCTTCTTCTTCTTTCTTCTTCTTCTTCTTGTTCTTGTTCTATTTCTTTTCTTCCTAAAAAACCAACCTTAAATCTTATGTAATACCCTAATTTTAGTCATTTACAACACACCACATGTCTATATAACATATAGACATGTAAAGACTCTAAACCTACTAATAATCATGATATATACCATTTACACTTCCAACACATACACATTAATACTCTAGATCAACAGTCACAATATAAGTACTTTATTACAACCTATAGAAATTCCTAGTTCCTATACATAGGTAGCAAGGATGGCTTATAGAGTTCATCTAAACACACACATAAATATATAGACTAACAGGCAGGTCCATGCCTTAACATGCTAATTAATACAGGAAAGACGATCACATAATATAATAGTCTCTATCTCCTGCAATCTAACATTTTATGTCTAAACTACTGGATAATCCTTGCCACTAAAATCTTCCCCATAGTTCATGATAACGTCATATCCATATAAGTTAAAAGCCTTAGGGGTTCCATCTGTACTTGAAAAAGACGAAAGGTGAGTTGAAGTCCTGTATAGTATACCAACAAGCACATGCGTGTGTACAAAAATTGATAAACTCATATGCATCATAATCATATGAATGAAACAAGCAATCATTTAATTATCTTTATCCTTTATCTCAATGCTCAACAAAGGGATAACTCAATATAACGTATCACACATAAATATTTACATATATATATAGTGGTTATTGGGTACTCCCTAATAACTATGATGTCGATACAACCTAGATCTACCAAGATCATTTCCATATGCAACTCCACTCCCGAACAACGCTACACATGGATCATCGAGTTGCCGCAATAATAGCGTGGACACTCTCCACCTATTACCAATAGACTCGCATAAGCAATACACTCATCATTAAATCGAATAGTTGAATTAGTCAAGTTAAGCTTCTATCCTAAATAAACACAAGCAATAAACAAAGTATACACGTACCTGGATAGATGATTCAACTTAGTTTACTTCATAGAAAACTTTAACTTTGATTTTTAACACATAAAGGTGTTTGGAAGCTTTACATTTCTCAACTTATTTCTAAATAATATTCTCTAGGCTCCTTTCTCTCATTCTAATGTTAAAACAACATTTATATAATATATTTCCATATATATATATATGTTAATAATTGAAATTGTAACAAGAAAATAATGAAAAATAGTAATTAATAGATACTAACAAGGTCTTAGGTTCTTAGAGTGATGATAAACCTTAAAGAAGTTGATTGAGCAAATTTCAAGTGTTTTTGAGGAGAATAAAACAAGTTTTGGAAAAACTATGTTATACACAAGCTTCAACATAAGCTATATACAAGGCAAATAGGCGACAAAATGCATTTTCAAAGTACACGACTATTTTACAAAAGGTTGTGCATGAAGTCGTGTAGAAGTCAAAAAGTGGACAGAAAGCATTTTCAAAGTATACAACCTTCTACACAGGCTGTGTACAAGGTCATGTAGGGAACAAAAATTGTGTAGAACGTGTTTTGAAGTACATCACCTTCTACACAAGCCGTGTATGAGTTCGTGCAGGATAAAAATAGGGCTTTTCATGCAATTATCACAAAGCATTGATTTTCTTCATTCCCAACATCGAAAACATGACTAATGATCCATACTTAACCTTTTTTCAAGACTAAAACACCCATCTTAACAAATCATACATAAAGATTGAATCTTCCATGTACACATCGTGTTACCTTATCACAAATTTGTCAATCTCTTTCCTCTCTTACTTTTTGAAAGTTTTTCCTTTAAAAATTCTTTAAAATTCCCCAATAACTTGTTTCTTTTAGATGGAATCTCGCGATTACATCAATATAATAAGAAACTATTACTCCCATAAATACCTTTTTGGGAGTAAGAAGAGAAGAGAAGAAAAGAAGGGAAAAGAAAGGAAAGAAAATCATCACTTACTTTGTTGTCTTGATGGATTTTCTTCAAGAAGCTTCAATAGTTTGATGAGGAAAGAAAAGGAAATCTATGCGAAACATGTAAAAGAAAGGAGCTGAGGAGAAGGCAGTTACTTATACATTTTCAACTGCCAAGATTTCAAAAGATTTGAAAATAGACATGTTTGCCCCTGATTTAAAATAATAAATCACTATCTTGTCCCTCTTTAATTAACTAAAACATAGTTATTACTATTTCCTTGATATTTGGTTATTTCATCTTAATTTCAAGAAGATTAAGGAAGAAATTGAAGTTAGAAAACAAGATAGGAGTTGGGAATCAAGTTTATAGTAGCTTTATCGACAAGGAAAGGGTAGTAGTAGAGAAGATCAAGTTGTGTGAGTTTACTAAACAAGTAAGATAGTTCATTTTCTTTGAATTAATTGCTATGAATATATGGGCATGATGAATTAGTATTAGATATAAGTAGAATTTGTGACAAAATTAGTAAACTATGGATATATAAGCATGTATGCTAAATCTTAGTTTGTGTATACATGTGTATATTAAAAGTTTGATAACATGATTTGATGATGTATGAGGTAGAAAATATGTTAAGAAGTGTTGTTCAGGTTTAATATGAACTTGCATACTGCTTGTGTATTGTTTAAGTATGATGTTTAGAGGTTGATAAAATTATAGTAACAAGACAAAGGAAAAACGTAACTTCGATACCCTGTTCATCACGGCCATGATATGACCCGTGATACAAGTGGAAATAAATATATAAGGCCATCAAGGGCATGATCTTCATTGATTGAAATGTTTCAAAAGATACGGCCAAAATTACGGCTGTGATTAGGGGTGTGATCTTTCATTACGACCGTAGCAAGGCTGGTGATGTGTATCACGGCTGTTGTCATGAGCGTGACAAGGCCGGTAGTCTAGGTCACGCCCTCTATCATGGTCATGATAGATACCCTGGTACTATTTATAACAAATGAAAAGAAAAGAAAAGAAAGATGAAATGAAAAAGATAAATGATAAATAATATGATATGTTAATAAAAATGAGTTAAGTAAATTAATAGGTTTAATACCTAATTAGACTTAACATAGATCTTAAGTATAAAACAAACTTAATTAGTAAATCTAAGTTTAGCTTGACTTAATGAACTTAGTAAACTAAAATGAACTAGACTAATTAAGATCCTATAAGATATACGTAGTCTTAGTGAAATAGCTTAATATAACCTAGTAACGATATTAAATGATTAAGTCTAATCGACTTGGTTAGCTTAAATAAATAGACTTAACTTATAATTGGCTTAGATATAATTGCAATTTATACGATTAGGCTTTAATTTATATGAGGAGTATTTTGTTTCAAACTTTTTCCCTCCCCTAAAAATGATATTTTTCTATAAGTTATATAAAGATAATGATGTTTTTGTATATAAGTTTGTAAATAGAGGAAAAGAAATGAATTGACAAGCAATACAAAACTATCCGTATCTTGGCATGGCAACTTTTGCATCCATGACGAGGTTTCTACTTAATATCTGATTAAGTAAATTTTTAAAATGAGTTTGTTGTAAATGGATAATTAATTTAAATGCTTATATGAGTTTATATTCTTGAACAGACATATGGATAGTTGATCTATTCTTTAATTTTGTTTGGGGAGTAGAAGTTGTGTAAGTTTGTAGTAACTTAGGTGCTATGTGTTAGGATAGACATCATAAATGAACTAAAACTTAAAGATTGTGCTTTATTATTGAATGTTGCTAGTGCATGTATCATTGAATCTAGTACAGGGAGTGATAACCTTACTCGGTGATGTCGGCATGATAGTTAGTCCTTTAGGCCACCCCATGATCATGATGCAATGATAATTCATTAGTGTGCTCAGCGAGTAGCTGATAAAGCAAACGGTATTGGGACAACATCTACTTAGGATAAGAGAGAAGTAATATAACATGCTTTACGTTTATAGGACTGGTTGAGCTGTATTATATTATGGACTGACATAAGTAGAGATGCGTAACGATTGTGAACTCTAAAGGAAGCAATTTTTCTTTTTCAAATATATGTCATATAGAATATATATAAGTATTCAGGCTTCTTATATCAACCCCCTGAGTAGGTACTACTGCTCATGTAAGGCCCAGCATGCACTTTGTCAAAAACTTCACATGCCAAGTCCCCAACCATGTATAATATATGAAGATATTATACGTAATGTTATCCAAAAAGGAAGAGTTTATCTCATTGCTTGATCAATCTGTTAAAATACAAAGCTTTATAAGTCTTACTCGTTTAAGAGTAGATAACTTTACATAAATATTTAAAATAGTACCATCGTCCATGTCACTTCAAGGACTATAAAATCAATCTTAAAATATACATGATAGGAAAACTTAAGTACTTTACATAACAAACATAAGCTTATGAGTAAGTCGTAGTCTATACTATTACATTTCACAAATATGGTCTTATACAAGTCTTCTTCTAAAAAAAAGAAATATAATATAGTCTAGCATCCTAATTGTCGCGTTCATCAAGAAAAGCCTCCTAATTTGTACCCTATCCCAAGTCATCATAATACTCATTATCATCATTACCTGTAGAGGAAAAAAGTGAGCCAAGGGCCTAGTATACAACAACAGAAACAAATACGACTGATATACATTCCTAAGCTAATGCAATACAAGAAACAATAAAATTAATTATCTTCACTTAGGTAAAACAAATTAACATTGGAGTATTTAAACTTCAATTACAATCCTGAAGGAATATGGACGTCTTGAGTAACAATAGCTACTCAAGGAGTTGATATAAGTAGTTCGAATGCTTATATCTCTTACATAACTTTACAAATAATAATCTCATCTAGGATTCACAATCGTTATTCAACTTTACTTAACTTAATCTATAACATCACCTAGTTCAATCATCCTTATAAACGTGAACTAAATCATATTATTTCCTTTTAAGAATAAACAAATGTTACACCAATATTGTTCCTCTTATCAATTAACCGCTGAGCTACTTATGAAAGTCATTATATCATGATAAGAGTGGCCTATGCGCCTAAGATACCATGTCAATCTCGTTAATAGGGTTGTCACTTCCCGGACCGGATTCAACAGCACACACATAAGCAATTCAAACAAATATTTAAGCCAATCTTTAACTAGAATTGATTAGATGCTCCACCTAGCATTCAGCAAAAAAGTTACTGTATACCTGGATAAATGGTTTTATCATATAAAAAACCTGTATTTATACCCAACTGGGTATTGGGACCTATCGAGGCAAATCATTTCATATGAAACAATGTTAATCCATAATTAAATACTAAATCATTAAACCTTCATCAAACTTAAATAAAGTTTCATCACATAGACTCATATTCATATACACATAGATGTACACATCATATTCCACTATTCATTCATCTATTATTCATTTACTTATTATTATATATAAATGACCAGTATTGGGGGATCTGTCACACTTGTGACAAGGGTCGTGGTGGATATCATAGACACCATCAGGGTCGTGATCCTAACCGTGATGTATGTTACTGTCTTGTCACACCCGTGATAGGAGATCATGCTCTCCATCACTGCCGTGATATAGGCCGTGTTAAAGATACGCCCGTGATAGTTTTGTTAAAAACTTTTCCAAAAAGCATCTAAGGCGATCATGTCCCATCTAACGACCATGATTTAGGCCTTATCATTTACCAAAAAGAGATAAAAGGAAATCATGGTCTTGGTAACGATCATAACTAAGGCTATTTCAAGTTTTAAAAACATTAAGAGGAGATCACAGGCCAAGTCACGACCATGAGCATCAGGAAATCATGATTTTGAGGATATAACGACCTCGAACACACCCGTGATGAACACAGCATTGATCCTTTGACACTTGCCTTAGAATTCTGAAATCTTATATCTTCTAACTCCTTATTAAGACCTATTTGTTATAAAAACATGTTAAAACTAACTTATACATATAATTTCAAATAGCAACAAGATTACTTACACTAATATATTCATTTCACATGTATATATATCACAATCTTAACCTAGAAGCATAAGTTCATTATTCATGTTTTTTGAACTCTATTATTAACCTAATTACTAAAGTCCTACTCATTTATTACTAATAACATCAATACACACATCATTTGATCATAAACTCAAAAATTCATTTCTTCAAACACATAAAGTACATATGCCTATTTACATATCTAGTTTAACATACTTGTTAGCTTATCATTAATTAATCTAAAACATCAAAATTTTACTCCTATGCAATATCGAACATCAACCAAAACCATAATTAAACAAAACATGCAACAAATCAACTTTAGTTATTTCTATAGCTATTAAAATCAACCAAACTTCACTTTCCCCTTCCTTAGCTTGAATTCTTGCTTCTACTTATTCCTTATCTTGATTCTTTACTTAGCAACTTGTGGAATAAAGTTTAGAAGAGATTTTATGGTAAAATTTTAGCTTGTTTTTGTTTGGGAAGATGATGGAAATGGCTTTTTTACGGTCTATTTTGGAGTTGATTGTTTATTGGCTTTTTTACTTTTGAGGCAAATTTAGAAGAGTATAGAAGATGCTTGGGCATAGGCTTGGGCTTTTATGTGTGTGTGTGTGTGTGTGTGTGTGTATGTGGCTTAGTTTGATAATTAAAGATGGGCCTTGGGTTTTCCAAAAAAAATTTGCAGCAAAAGGTCTTCTAATTTTGCATAAAACAATACACATCATACTATTTTACAATACAATTCCATATATTTCACTACAATTACCTAATTACGCTAACACAGTTTCAATTAAAATTGTAGGACATTTTAATACTAGCAATTTATCATATCATCACTTTAAATTATTATAACTTAAGTGATAACAATTTAGTCATATAATCAATAAACAAATATATATGCCATTTAATTTAGTATTTTGGGTTGAGGTTATTTCAACTCATGACCCTCGTATTCCTAGTAGCATGTTATCGAAGTGTGAGTACTCTAATGTTGATTTGTTTCACTTAAATTAAAGATATAAACAGTTTCATGTTGCATTACATTAGATTAAGTTTGTGTGTCATCTTGTGTGTGCATGTGTTACTCTTATAGTAGGCTTTAGCTCATTGTTTTCTTCTTTCTAGGATGATGAGTGCTCTAATGTTGATTTGTTTCTCTAAAATTAAAGATATAAACTATTTCATGTTGCATTGCATTAAATTAAGCTTGTGTGTCATCTCATGTGTGCTTGTGTTACTATTGTAATTGTAAACCCCGAAAATTTTCCACATTAGTACATGACTCTAAAGTAGAATGTATGAACTAGTTAATAGACTTAGATTCTAATAAAAGCCTAAGAATAGATCAATACCTAGAATTTGGTTAGATAAAGGATTTAGAAATTGAATAAAGAATATCTTTAACCCTAGTTGATATTAAAAACGAGATTTCGTATCTTGAACTGATGATTCAAGATATGATTAAAAGAAAATCTAAATCTCAAACCCGAAACTTGTTTTAAAAATAGATTTAAATAGAAAAATATAAATATAGAGATTAAATGATTGTTTTTGAACTTAACAATGATTTGAGATTAGAACGATGAATAGTAATGGGCCTGTACTTAGATTTAAATCCTAAATTTAAGATTCTTAGATAGTATTAAACGCTACTAATAAGATTTCATTATGGGTACCAAAACTATATATATATATATATATAGTTTAGTCTCTATATCATATCAAGTGCGATATTAAGTAATTAATTAACTACGCTTATAGACCGAAAACGATAACCTAAGGATAAACCGTTAGGATTATAAATACACAACGAAAACATAAACTATCGTATAACTCAAGATCTGAACTTCAAATAAATAATCGAATCACGCTATTGTTATAATTCGAGTTTTCTTAAGCTACTGAAGCCTAAAATAAAAATTGACCTAATGAGTTCAGGAAACTTTATCACGAGAGATAAAATTATTCAATTAATTAATCACGTATATATAAAACTTAAAATTGTATTATTTGATAATCTAAGTATTTTGTATAACTCTATAAATATATTTCTATACAAAAACTCTCAAATATTAGCTAATTTGTACCTGTATAACTTGTTAAACTATCCTAAAACTAAGTTAAATAATTAGCTAATATTTACATATATTCATTCGGTGGAATTATGGCTGCAAGTTGTTTTGGAGGCTTGGAATGTGTTGAAGAGAGAAGAGCCGAAAGTGAGCAATAATGCACCCAAATTAGTTAACAAAAATCAACTCTATAACCAATCTTTATTTGCCAAGTAAGCCATTCATTAATGGCATGAAAATAACAGATTAAATGTAGCCAAATGAGGAGGGAAAATCGAAGGAAATTCGAAGGAAAAACAACCGCAAGCCCTCTTTTCCTTCTTCTATATATATATATATATATATATATGTTTAATGCTCTTAATGAAGAAACAAACAACCATCTCTATTTCCCAAACTTTCCAGAACAAATCCACTCTTAAATAGCAACCAAAACGAACTAAAAAAAGAAATCAAATAGACCAAATCATCTAAGTTCGGATCAAGAGAAAAACAATACGAAAAACCCTTGGAAACAAGTTCAAAGGTAAGTTGATGAAGTTCGAATGATTTTCTTTCAAATTTAAGCATTAAAACTGACTTCCAATAATCATAGGAACATAATCAACACAAATACAAGCTTCGAATTACATCGGATCGGCTCAACTGAGGCAAAAATCCGAAACCCTAGCTATATTTTAGTAAGATCGAGATCTAAGTATATATGTTTGAAGAAGTATTAAAGATTATTTTATGTTCACATATAAGATATAGAAACACTTAGGATTGGTTTAAGAATGTTTTTAACATGAAAAATTTAACAAATATGAATCAGATCATCGAGGAAGATGATGAACAGTGCTAACACTGTCTAAAAGCCGACAGTGTAGTCGTTAAAAGCTGGCGGCTTACATGGATAGGCCAGCAGTGTAGGGATGGCTTATACTGAACAGAAGCTACGTAAAATTTATTTTCACATAAAAATGAATATAAGCCGGCTATCTGGGAATATACGCCGACGGCGTAGGACCGGCGTACATTGAAAGCCGACAGCTTTCAAAGCCGGTGCAACCGATATGAAATAATTTGCAAAAACCAAATCAACACCGGCACTTGGGTTTTAAAGCCGGCGGCTTTAGGCCGGCATACACCCAAATTTCTTCAACGAAAGCTTGTTTTGAAATAAACAGAATATATATATATATATATGTAATAAGCCTGCTGAGTATATATTATATGAATATGATAATACAGAATTTATTAGATAAATAAGTAAATACAAATACCTAGAATATTTTGATTTATATTTAATAATTCTTAAATCCTTAGAATTAGAAGAAAATATTAAGTGTTAATAAAAGTTATAAATAGTCAAATATTTGTTCTAATTAGATAAAATAGGTAAGAATGGAAATTGAAATAAGCTAAATTTTCAAGTAATGTAACTTCTAAAAATAACAAAATAATTACATGAGATAAAATAGGAGAAACACGACGACACAAGTAATAACAAATAAATATAATTTTCTATAATGGGATCAGTATAGAATAACATAAAATCATTATTAGTCACTATCAAAACTTGATAAATATCAAGTTTAGGACATTAGTCACATATAGGAATTTAGTTATACAATCTATATTTTATTGATGAATACTTCAATCATCTTACTGGGTGACTTTGAAACACTAGAAGATCTTCCAGCTGATTATTACGATTGAGTCAGTATGAGCAGGTGAGTAATTCGGTCATATTATACTGTTTGTGCTTGTAAATAGTTGAATATATAATACAAAGATAATCAAACGAATGTTTTGATCTGATTGTATGATTGTAATCTATCCTTACAAAAGTGATAATGCAACGATTTGATGTTGTGAAGTAGTACAATGATGATTGTGTGTGTAATGTATGATTACCATGAAATTGAATAAGAACTATTGACTTAATGAAATAATTTGATCATGCATTGCACGAACTGAATTATTGCATATATAAAGGGATGACAGCTTGTTACGTATTAATATTTCGGTTGTCTATTAATGTTTAGTTGTTCTAATGTGTTAGTTCTTCTAAGGTTTTCTTTGTTTCATTGGTTCTACGGGAACTAAGTGGCACCAAAGAACGCCGCCCGCAATATCACTTTGAAATGATTAATACTTAGGGAGTTTCTAAGGTGGATACAAGAAATGGTCAGTTTAATCGATTATATTAAAAGTGATAACTCTAAAACGAGAAATCGTTGATTTTCCTGTAAACTTAGTCTCTCCTGGGCAGGTAGGTCATGGAGTAATGGTTCTTCAGCCCTTAAAAAGAGGGCGTAAATCTTTTTCCTGTTTGGATTCTAGATCATCCAAGCTTGTATCTGTGCAAATGGTTGAGTGCTTGCATTGCATATGATTTGCTAATAACTTGTGTGATCCATGATATGTCTGGTTATTCACTGAGCTGTGGTTTTGCTCATACTCCAAAAGTCATTTCGGGTTTACCCTACGACCTTGGTTAGTCACTTCCAGAAGTATGACTCCTGTAAAAGCTTAGGAGCTAGAAGTCTATGGTTATGTTTGGGAATAATGGTTATGTTTTCTTAGAATAGATCAATTAGTGCTATTGTATCAGTTGTGAACTTCAAGTAGTCTACTTGGTTTATAATAGTTCTGTAATGTTTATTCACTAATTTATTTCTTTCATCTATTTGTCATTTCTTATCAAGCAACTAAAAGATCCTGTTGTTTTAAAAACCTGTCATTCTCTGAAGGTAATCTAGTAATAGTATTCAAGTGAGACTTGTCTACTACTACTAGGGTACCCTCGGGGCGTGACAGTAATGGGCTTCAGCTCATTGTTTTCTTCTTTCTATGATGATGATGATAATGATTGTCTCGGGTATGGGTCGACTCAAGAGAAGTTTGTTGAAGTTTGAGAAGGATTAGGATCACCAAATTTGTTTTCATTTAAATTTGTTTAATAACTGGATTTATGCTTTTGGAACTTGTAATATTCTTTAAGGACTTGGTTATGGAGTCCATGTTTTGTAATAAACTTTTAAGCCTTATTCTAACATCATGAAAGATATAGGAGATGCATGATGATGTGGTTTTGTTTTAAACTTTAAATTGCTTAAGAAAGAGTAGCATATGGTTTCGTTTTTATAAACGTTGATCTAATCTTATGAGTAGAATAAGAAATGTTTTTGTCAAACAAGCTTTACCACTACTAAATCCCGTTGTTTCCAAAATCGAACTAAAAGATTTTAGAATTTAAAAGTAGATCGCAAATGAGCGCGTCTAACACTTAAATGATATATATGGCAATTGAACATGCCTTGATCCTAATTCGAGGTGTGACATAAGAGTTACTAATAAATTTGTGAAAATTAATAATTAGCTTAGAGTATCTTAATTGTCCAATGAGCAGTTTACAAGTTGGATTTTGGTCCTTAATGGATCAAACTTTTTGGTTTATAGGTACACAATGACTTGTTTGTTGGATATTAAGATAGGTAATAGACCTGGTTAATACTTAAACATGATTTAACTTAAGCTTGAGTGTGCATGGTTGTTTCGAGTCGGAGAGCGACGTTTTTGTTATAGTTTAAGGCTTTAACAAGGTATTTTGGCCCTTAGGTCACCAATGATGACTTGACGACTAGTTAATATAATATCGATGTATAATTAACCCTCTAGAATAGGGGCGGATGTAAGATTATATGACTGGAGGAGCTAGACTGTAAACCCCGGTATTCTCAGTAGTTAAGAAAACCCTGGGAGTTGAAAAGCGAAACCCTAATCCGGTCCAGTTTAAGTCTAATGAGAGAAGATTTAGAAACCCTAAATCCGACTTTCCTTCGGTTTCATAATAAAATAAGTTTCATAAAGTAAATGAATATGAATTATAGTTTTAAAGTATATTTTAAACCTTAGAAAGTTTTAAATTCGGGAATTTTTCAATTCCGGGCCTTCCCGAGCTCAATTACGGAAAAACGTGCCATGGGACCACAAACTCAGAAAAATATTCCGGAATATTCATTAGAACGGTAATTTTATAAGGATTCCAAAAATATCAATTTTATAATTTTCTGGGCTATAAAAATTACAGTTAGAGCCTTTTTCCGGTATTTTCGTTACTACCGATAAAGTAGATGTCTTGTCTACTATTCACAAGTACAACCTACACTATACACTACCCATACCCTATTCTTACATCCTTACAACTACTCATTACAATTTTCTTTTCCAAGAAATTTTGTTTCCTAAATGATTATTACATTTATTACATTTTAATTACATAAATTACAAATTTATCAAATTTCCCTCTCAAATTGTTTTATTCTTACTCTTTTTATCAAATTAAAACCCTAATGCATGTAATATATAAGCTCCTCTTTCTCTCTCTCTCTCTTCATTTTCACTCTTCTAAAAATTTTTCAAAGTTGAAAACCCTCTCTTTCTCCTCCCTATTGTGCCGTGACCCCCTCCTCCTCTCACACTCACACACATAACTCATTTCCTCTGCTTTTCATCTTCAAATCTTCATTAGGTGATGATTCTAAACCTTATTCCTACTTTATCTTGTAATGGCACAGCTATTCTTGTGTGTTTTTCACATTTAATCCCAATGAGCATATGCTAGGGACATGAAAATACTTATACAAGAATATCAAGCCATCACAAGAAGTGGATCTAGAGTTTAAAAGAGTTTTTGATGAGATAATGTGATGTTCATGCATGTAAAGTAGGAATCTTGCATAGAAATTTATGTTCATGCCATGAAACTCATGATTCGTGCATTATATTTGGTAGATCTAGAGTTTAGACATTCATACCTTCATCTACACTTATGTTCATACGGTTATTTTGATTTTCATGCATTGATGATCATAAAAATGTAGCCTTGCCTATGTATAGATATGTTAGATGGTAGATCTTCATGTATAGAAGACAAGAAACTTGAAAAAGAAAATATTTTGTTAGAAATGCTTAGTTAAAAATTCGGATGATTTTGGAACCCTACTTTAAAAACCACCAAAACCACTTTAAAACTCATATTTTTCATGAAAAATAGAAGGTATATGTAATAGGTACCCTTAAGGAATGATTTTTATAAGTTTAAATGAGTTTAGGCATGAGTAATATGTAAAACAAGTAGTGAAGTTAGAATGAAAAATTTTGAGATAGTGATTAGTTTGTTAAATTCGTATTTTGGAATAATGCCTACATAAACACCTAGTATCCAAGCTTAGATTGCATGTTTTATGAGTCAAATGAAGTCCTTAGACAATAAATATAATGAAGCTTCAATTTTTTAGCATTAAACAAGTTTTCTCATAAAGAAAATGCAAGAAAAGGAAATTTTCAAAATTCGGATTTTTGTGAAAAGCTTGTTTAAAAACATATTTGCCAAATGAAAAATGTGAATTTTTATGCATAAATGAAGGTCATGATTAGTATAGATATTGAGAACTCATTGTTTTAGATAACAAGTAAATTCCAAGAATAAAATCATGAAAACCCTAGGGAATGTAAAGTTAGAAAGAATAGCTTTTTATAAGTGACCATTATGGAGTTCTTAATAATTAGGAGTTCATAAGAGTTCATCATCAAAGATCATCAAAACCATGCATATAAGCTCATTACATGATATTCATATTAGGAATTCATTCATATACCATCTATACATGAATCATCAACTAGGAACATTTTTATCAAATGCGAAACAATTTTTCGGAATCGGAAAAGTTACAGAACAGATCTGATCCCACTGTTCCGTGACCTTAATATTTTCAAAACTTAAAAATAATATTATAATCGGATAGATCTTTCAAAGTAGGTAGAAATCGATATAAAATTTGCGAAATTCCGAGTTAAAATGACCAAGTTATAGCCGTTTTAAGTTGGAACTTCCGCAAATAGCAAGAATTCCGATTTTGTGTAGTTTAGATGCATAGCTTGAATTAGTTTAGTGATGAGATTCTTATTAGGTTGTTCTTATTTGGTAGGTGATCCCGAGCAAGACGATACCCTACCACCCGACTACTATTACTAAAAGACCGGCGTACCATGGCCGAGTGAGTAGTACTTCCACTCTCAATTGTTGCTTGTGATTGTATTGATAGTAGCATTAGTTGTTTAGGCAAAGATAAAACTTGACATGCATGATGGGGTATATGGCAATTATATACTTGTCTGCTATTGATATGTGAAGTCGAACTTAAGAAATATCGAAACCGGGTGTTAAGCTGTTGCTTGTTTAGCTAGAATTCATATTGATTGTCTGCGAATAATTGTTGGTCACCTAAAAGAATTGGAATAATCCATATTGGACCTCAATTATAATTGGACTCATTCATATCACGATAGGATGGAGCATTAGCATTTGTTGGTTTTTCGTGATCCATAAAACGAATATATTGGTTAATCGTGATCCATAAAACGAAATTGTTGGTTAATCGTGATCCATAAAATGAATTATTGTTTAGTTGACCGTGAGCTTAAACGGCGTCGTACCGCAGGATTCGTTAATCTACTAACCCGGGATGGAGGGCGCAAGTCTATCCACATATGATTTCCGGCTGATCATATGTTTGTTGAACTCATTTGTTTGATGCATACCATTTGCTTGAATAATCACTTGTTTGAATGATTTGTCTTAATTGTGATATGGAAGTTTTTACTCACTAAGCTAGTTAGCTTACGCCCCCATAGTTTTTACTTGTTGCAGCACGAGTTTATTTGGCCTAGGCTGAGGCAAGCCACAGCTCAGGTACCGGAGCTAGGAGTTTCTCTTAGAAGTTTATTTCAATTTTTGTTTAGGCTTCCGTTGGAAACTAAAAGACTCTGGATGACTGTAACAGACTTAATATTATTTTGTGGGGGAATGCCCTTTAGACTTTGTAATGTATATATATGTGTTTTGGTTTATTATTTATGGCTAATGAATGCTACACTAAACTTCTTAACTCCATTGATTGAGTATTCTATTGTCGTAAAGGGACGCTTTACATCTATACAAGACTTTCGAAGGGCTCGGATAGAATTTCGAGAGTCTTATATAGTATGGGCGGGCTATTACGTTTAGGATATCCTATGGGGCGTGACACAGACCTTAATTAAGTTAATCTTAAAATTACTTATTAATATTCGCTCATAATTACAATTATATTACATCTTATATATTTATAAGAATTTTACAACGATTTTAATGTAATATTTTTCAAAACTTCATGAAAAAAATCATTCAAAAAATAATTAAGAGAATTTAGTACATTTCATAACAAATGACATATATCTCACTTGAAAATTAATTATTAATAAAAAAATTATAGAGTTAATATCTGTATAAATTTTACTTTAGATAAAAATAAAACATAAAATATATCTAGGTAGGATATTTATTCAATACTTTTTGTTTATGTCCATAGCATTACATGTAGAAAAAATAATGTTACTAGCTTAAATTATATAATTAATGTGCAATATGATTACTTTTAGCATAAATAGATTATAAAATATAAATAGATAGGATAGTTATTCAATAATTCATGTACATTTAAATAACATTAATTGAAGAAAAAAAGTTACCAAATCAAATTATATGATTAGTGTGCAATAAGGTTCAATCATAATATGGATGATAATAATTAGGGTTAATAACAAAAAAGTGACCTACATTTTCACACTTTTACAAAAGTATGACTCATGTTATTTTTTTGACAATTAATTGACCTAAAATTTTGTCCATCTTGTTTCGTATAATTTGGATTTAAATCATCCATGTGTTAAGCACGTATGAACCCAAAGTGCAGTTGAAAGAAAAAAGAAGAAGAGAAAATTGGATTATAAAAGGAAGCATTTACAAAAACAAATTCTATACTTTCTGGAGTGTTAAGAAATCAATTCTTTTTAACAAAGGAAGACCGTCTAATTCTAGTGGAGATCTAAATTCTCATTGGCAAGCATACTTAACCGTTCTGATTATCCAATCAAGAAATTTTCCATCCTTAAAGTTTAAGGAATTGGAGAACAATGACAGCCCTATCCTCATTCATACTAACTAGCATCTTTATCATCCCGACATCAATTTAACGATGTATCAACATTGTTCTTTATACTTGCTTTCCTCTCTTCCACCTATCTACTTTCTCCCTACTCCTAAAATCATCGAACCTTACTACTCCTCAAAATCCTACCTTTCCATAAATCCATCCCACTTTAAACATCCATATCTCTTGTCACTCTCTCTTTAACCCAATATCCCCATCTCTATCATGAGATCTCTCTTTTTAGCCACACACTCTCTCTCATCCAACATCTTACATGGTCTTGGTTTAGTTTTGTGAAGTGGTGGCAAGTGAAGGTGACTTGTAGATGTGGTTTTCTAGGGAAGTTGCGAATTGGTGGTTTAGCTTCCAACTTCGCAATGGTTTGCAATGGGGGATGTTCGATTAGAGAGAGAGATTGCATATCACTAGAGAGAGAAAGGAATGCGTTTGCCAACAAGGATGATGCTTGTGTTGTTCTTGCTAAAGAGGATGATCCAAAGAAGACGATGGAAGTCGAGTAGTGAAACAATTGAGACCGTTCCTTGATAAAAATTGAACTTTTAATTGTTTAGGTTCTTTTTAATTTTGTTTTTACTTCACTTTAGCCTCACACATGTTGAATAAATGATGATTTAACATACAAATTAGATGGAATAAAATAGACAAAATTTCGAGTCAGTTAATTATCAAAAAGAATAACACGAGTTATATTTTTGTAAAAGTACAAAAACACATGTTATCTTTTTGTGATTAATCCTAATAATTATTACCTTATGGTATAATTTGGATATAAAATTGTTCTTAACATGAATTTATTTAGTTTGATAATTTTATGATAAAAGAATTTAATATTATTAGTTATTTATGAAAGAAAAAGTTGAAAAGAAACATACATACATATATATATATATATATATATATATAAAGAGAGAGAGAGAGCGGTTAGTGTAAGAGAGAAAGTAGCTAGTGTAATAGATACATGTTAAAAATGTAAAAAAAAAAAAAAAAAGTACTCTGGATTTGAACCCAGACGTCATGGATGTAAAAGTTGGTACTTAACCATTAGACCACATTAAGTTTTATATTATGGTTCTCTCTTTATAATAGATATAAAATATATATTTTTTCTTTTAAAAATATTTTTAAATTAATTTTTCCCAAGTCTAGGAGGGGTCAAGGCCTCCTACAGCCACCCCTACTCTGGAATGATTTTGCATTCAAGAGTGATCTAGAGGAGTGTAACTCATTGGACTATAAGGTGTTGATTTATTGGACTGGTTAATGTATGAATAATGACTGGTAACCTTAGATAATGCTAGTTCCTTCTTGTTCACTTCTCGTCAATAAGGCATCAACTTGTCTTATCAACCCCCTAACTAAATGTGTTAGCTTAAGACCTCTTTCTTTCCCCATCGTGTTACTGGATTAATGAGCACTCCATTAATGCGATATTAAGATTGTTTGCTAATTGCTACATTAAGTTTGTGTGTATAAGTTGCATGTGCTTGTGTTGCTGTGAACTAGGCTTCGGCTCATCCCTTTAGGAATTTTTTTTTTCATGCACACGTGGTTTAAACATATTTTCAAAACCTCTAGACTTGGGATCGAGTCTATCACTTGAATAAAATACATTATAGAGTAGATGGATTCAGTTAAAGTTTATAACCTCGGTATATATATGAATTATTTGAAGTTCTTGAGATGTAAAATACTGAGACTCAAAATAGAACGTAATTTGTCGCATAATTTTGGTTTATTTATTATATGTGGATTTTAGTTGTTCTAAGCCTTAGCACACTTATAATTCAGTATGAGTATGTGGCAGATTGCTCATAACCTTCAATTTTAGGGCATGAGAGTGAGGACATGGATGAAGTGGTTAGGAATATAAGACCAAAATCCATATGATTATTTAAATTTAGTAGATGTTGTATGGTTTGATAAGTTCAAATGTGAGTCTCAAATAATGACTTAGTCTACATTTTTATTTATTTCTTAAAATAGGGTTGGGGCATGGGAATAACTTCAATTCTATTTAAAACATTTATAGAATGTTCACTTGATATGCTAATACTTAATAATGCATGATTTGAATATTGATATATCATTAAAGTCCCAAATAATATGCATATATAAATATAGGGTAAATTCTAAATACATTTTTTATATTTACTTTATATGCATTTTACTTCCTTATCTTCGAAAAAATGCACTCAACCCTCTAAATCTTTTAAAAATGTGCATTTAAACTCCTAAAGTAGTAACAAAACATATTTTTTAAAGATTTATAATCTAAACACACGATTTCAAATATAAGGGAACTAAAAAAACATGGAAAATTGAAATTTTCCCAAAAAGAAAAAAAGAGAGTAAAATTTATTCAATAAATCTAATATAATAATGCTTAATTTAATCACTGTAATGTGTATTAGATATTTATTATCTATATGATTAAATGAGGTAATTTTGGTATCTAATATAATTTACCATATTTTTTTCTTTATAATTAAGAAAAAAATTAAGAGTTATATTAGAGAATGGAATAAAAGATACAACAAATTGACATATGTAAGTTATCTAAAGGATTATAAAGGCATGCGTTTATTATTTCTCATAAATAGTTAACTATCGTATGAAAAAAAAAAGTTCTTAAACAATTTTATAAATGATTGATTTACTTGATTATTTATCATTTTAATGTATCCTTATGGTGTCTATGACATTAAATATAATTTATATATTCATAAATTGGAAAGTCATTGAAAGATAGAAAGGTCAATTTGATTTCTTTTAAGTTTGTGATACTTGTATCTTTATTGTATTGTCATCATTTTCTTATTGAATATTTCCATGCAAATTGAGAAATATGTATATAATAAACCATATTATAAGATTATTGTATTTAAAAGTTGGTCTTATATATATTTCATGTTCCCCAATAAATTTGACTTTTGATATAACACACATGTTTATAGAAAACATATTTATAAAACCACAAAATAGGCCAAAATATATAACCATTAGGAAATAAATATTGAAAATGTACATTGTAAATAGACCTTATGTTGCACTGTGCAGTTAGATTCCCTTATTTTTTTTTAAATCATGTAGATCCTTCAATTTTTTAAATTGTGCCTTTAGACCCCCATGTCTTTCAAAAATATGTATTTTACAACTTTAGGGTTAAAATGCACATTCTTTTAAGATATGAGGGTCTCGATGCATGATTCCAAAGATAAGCTATTTTTGAAATCATGCAAACCATTATATTTTTGAATGTGCCCCATATCTTTGATAATATATGTTTTTTACAACTTTAGGGTTTTGTTTTTTTTTTGTTCACTTCTAACTTGGGAAGAATGGGTAAGATTTTTGTGTATGTTTTTGTGCATATGTGAGGTATGAAAAGATGAAAGAGAGACGGATCTAGGAGAGAGAGATAGAGAGGAATGGGAGGGGAGAGAGAGAGAAGAAGAGCAAGAGAGGAAGAGAGAGAAAGGAAAATGTGTTATGTGTATCTGGATAGGCATTGATTAGAGAAAGAGGGAAAGAGAGAGAGAGAGAGAGAGAGGAAACATGGTATATAAGTTTTAGTCTTGAGCTAGGTAGTAGTACTTGGCCTCTATAATGGTTCCTTATATTAAGGATAACTACAAACTTCAAAGAAGGGTTACTTCGGGGAGGAGCCAACGTTCCAAGGAGTGGGAGAAGGAGTGAATTTAGCTTGGTTTATTCCTATAAATTTAGCTATAATGCAACTAAATGGGTCTTTGAGAAGTTGCAATTGAAATTTGAGTATCTAGGAATTAGTTATTTGTCATTTCGCTATAGAGAGAAAAAGGGACTTGGTTTAATTTTCAAATTTTAATTGAACTTTTAGAGTCTAATTTATTCATTGTGGGATTTAAAACCTGTTCATTTTCATGCAATTTTTGGTTTACTAGGACATACTTTATAAGTTCATTATCACACATTTAGGCGATATCGTTATTCTTTAATTAATTTCCATGTTCGATTTATTAATTGAATTATTGAGCTTTCACTTAAGGATAGGATTTATGGTTGTCTGATGTGCTTAGGTTTGATTTTTAGGGTTATGGGCTACTATAATTACTCCTCTAGGGTTTGGAGTGTCTAGTTAGGTTCTCTTAAGCTTTAAAAAGGATATCTAGACTTTTTACTAAATATCTTTAAGGTTTAGGCTCCTCCGATTTAGGTTTGGACCTTTTTGGTTAAGGTTCAGTGATCAAACTTAGATCACATTCTAACATTCTCACTAACTTATTGTTTGTGTTTTTCAAGGGTTTATATTCTACCCTTAATCTAGTATTTCTTTACCTTCTTTATTCCTCAACTTCTCATTAGTTGTGCTGACATGAAATTATCATCATGGTCATTTCTTATATTTTTAAATAGACATGGTTTCCATTCTCCTAGCTACTTATCTTCGTTAACTACTAATCATTGATTCCTAGTTTGGATATGGTTCTGGCTATGTCATCAAAATTATAATCAAAGTAACTTTCAATCAATGATTATTGTGATTTAAACCTAGGCTAAATGAATTATCATTGCTAGTTTCTCTTTCATAGTTGATTCTATAACCACCAATTCAACCATTTTTCTCAAATCATATAACTTTGATGAACTACATAGCGATCACTGCTATATTAACTAAGGGATAATATAAAAAATGACACTGAATATTCTCAAAAAATTCAATTAGGTATATGAAGTTTGGCTTTGAACAATTTGATACTTGAAATAAGTTTTTGTGTTTATTTTTTCTACTTGAAATAGGTTCTATCAGGTAGAAAAAGCATATGTGAAAACGTTTTTTGGTACCAAATTGTTGAAAATCAAACTTTAGGTACCTGATAAACTTTTTATGAAAGTTCAAGTACAAACTTGTGTAAAACCAAGCTTAAAGTATGTGATTGAATTTTTCGTGAAAGTTTAGATACTATTTTTTATATTAACTCATTAATTAATTAAACAATTGGTTCTTACATCCTTATGCCTACCTAAAATCTCCATACAACTATATTTATCAATTCCTAAATTCTTTTTGCTTATCATTTCTTTGATATTAATTACAAAGCTTACATTAAATAATTTACCAAAGCAGGTAAAATATTTCATATTCACATCGTAGTAGGGAATCTTATGCAAAGAATAACCAAAATTCAATATGCCTCAAATTCAACATTTTCCACTAATCAATCAACTATGCTAACATTCTCCTAATCATGGATAACATGATACACTTATATAATTATGCTACTTTCTCTTCATAATCATAAGTATTATCAATAGTATTATCTAAATTCTACAATTCAATTGCAACTTAACTACTTGAAATTAATACTTAAGGGGTTAGAATGACTTACCTCAACAAGGGAGAAATCTACCTTAATCCTTGTTAATGAAAATCTTATATCCTTATGACTTCCTTCTCATACCATCTTGATTAGTCTTGAACTACTGGTGGTGTTGGATATAAATTGAGAGAGATAAAAGAGGGAGTGAAAATTGAAAGATAAGTAATTTAGAGAGAAAGAGAGAGCTTATGTGAAAAATGAGGGGAAGAATGAGTACTAATTTATAGAATTGGCCAACTTCTAAGGGAAGTTGCTTCTTTAAAATTAACTTCTTGAAGAAATTACTTCTTTAAAAGTTACTTCTTGAAGAAGTTACTTTTTGAAGATTTTATTATTAATTTGTGATGAGAAATTATTTTTTTTGTGGATTCTTTAGGCTTAAATTAAAGTGTAGAGCTTAACATAAGGCAAATATATGGTTTAGGTTGTTGTTGTTGTTATTATTATTATCATGGTACAGTTTACTATTTTCTAATTATTTAATTTCAAAAATTGTCATCAATTGTATTTTAAGTATTTTAAATTATTTGGATATCTATTAATTACATTATCTACTTAATGATCAATTAGAGAAATAATGAATGATACCTTGGGATTACACCATGTGAAGGTGATTCTTCATACATAACCTCATTTTAATTTTTGAGAATTACTTTTTATCAACAAATGCTATTTTCTAATTAAAGGGGATTCACTGCTTAAGGATAGGTACACTGTGTGTATTTCTCACGTCTACACTCTTAGACTTATATGTTCTAGACTTAATATTTTATTATACTATAAAAAATTTTACTTGATCCTTAAGCTCAAATTGTGCTGAGCCTAGAGTTCGATATATTTATGTGTGAATAAAATAGCCATAAGTGATTGGAACTTAGAGTTATTGTGTTGGAACGTATTCACCAACATTGATAATGAAGGGTGTTAAATCAATGCTATAAATAATTTCAATTTACTATTTATATTATTGCATTTGTATCGGTTGTGCATTACAGTGTGCTTATTAATGTAACTTGCTTACTAAATTGAGTGAAAAGTTTTATAGGGAATATCTCGGTACGTTAGATGTAGCTCATGTCCTAATAGTTTTAACTTTGCAGTTACTCAAGGATGGAATTAGGCTAGGAGAAGGATTTGAGGGAAGAGCGTTTGTTTAATCCAAGTTAATTAATAGAGTTTTTAAGGTTATCCTTGAAAATTTTAATCTAAACCATGTGTGTAATGACTCAATGCTTTGAGCCCATTTTTATATAGATTTGGTAATCTTTAATTTGTAAGATAGTTATAAATGATATTATGGTTTCTTATGTTGTATGACAATTTAGGATAATTCTATTAGCTCTTGAGGTTACAAATTTGATGCAAAAGACAACTCTTTCGTGATGGACACAGAATAAATGGGCAACTAATTGGGATGATTCTACTAGCCCCTAGTATAGGCTATAATAGGAGTACTTTTGCATTTATTCTATTGTACATGCACCATGTTACACTAATTCATATTGTAATTTTTTTAATCTTGTTAGTAATGTGAGATTATAGAAATTAATAATTGCTCCAATTATAAGCAATTATATGTGGAATAAATTCATAGGCTCAACTCCTTATAATAGAACTTATGGTTGATAGAAATATTCGATCACGTAGATTCAATGATTGGGGTATTTTCATTAACAATTCCAATTCAAAAGTGAAAAAATGGCAAAAAGAAATCATTTCTTCTCTTTCTCTATCTTACATCTATAGTCTCTATTATTTAATAAAAGTCTTGAATCTTGGATTATTAATTGGTGGAATATCAGTCAATCCAAAGCCTTTTTGACTAATATTCAATAAAAGAGTATTCTAGAAAAATTATGAGTAATTTTTTATAGCATTGATATGCCAATTCATTTTTTGTACATGCACTATGTAATTATTTTTTATACGAATTTCATATTTTACCTTTTAATTTATATACAATGTAATTAATAAAATTAGAGATACAAACAAATGGAAAATAAAGAAATATATTATAATTATAAACTAGTTTTTAAAAAGGAAATTAGACCAACATCGTCAAAGCAAATAAAGGATAGATAGTCTGATGGTCTTAGATGCTTGCACCCTATAACTTCTAGTTGACAATCTCATATATATCGAAGAAAATCAAATATATAAATGGACAAGATTCTGATATTTGTCTAAGCTATGATGTCTAGTTCACCTTTTACAAAGGTGGAGTATTGCATTTACAGCTTCATCAATTTCCGTTTCTCCTTTATCCGTGATACTTTCACTTAATTCTTTTACCTTCTTCCTCATAAATTCGCCATCTTTTCCTATGACAACATTTTTTATTGCTTTGGAAATCTCCCCTCTCTCTAAATCCCCATCTTTGTTTCTCATAACCTCAAAGCCCACTCTAGCTTCCTCCACAATTCTAGCATTAATTGGTTGATCCAAATGCATTGGCATGGCAATTATAGGAACCCCAAATTTCATGCTCTCCATAATTGAACTCCACCCACAATGAGACACAAATCCACCAATACCAGGATGTTCCAAAATCCTTGCTTGTGGAGCCCAACCTTGAACAATTAATCCTCTTTCTTTTACCCTTTCAAGAAACCCGATCGGGAGTACATCTTCAAGTTTAGAGCACTCTCCTGTATGGAATCTAATTACCCAAATGAAGTTCACCTCACTATACTCCAAACCATAGGCAATCTCTTCTCTTTCTTTATCATCAAAAAATACTCACTCCCCTGATACAAAAATAGTTGATGCTTTTTCCTTCTTATTAAGCCATGCAATTGTATTGCTTACATTTTCTTCCTCTTGGTTGGGCTTTGAACAAGTGGACCCACAGGTATCATCCTTTTGCATAATATACTAGACAAATAATCTATATATTGCCTTCAAGCTCTCTAAATGTCTTGACAAGAGTAATTTCACAAGATCTCTCACAACATTGGACAAATTTATCACTATCCTTAATCTCACCTACTTGACTCTCAACCATTGTATTGATTTTTCGGGCCATGTAATCATGGAGGTAAATTTCCTTAAAAGGATATCTCTCATTAGGCTTTTTTATGATATGAAGAAGATAAGATGACACTCCTGCCCCTGGAATCAAAAAATTAACAGCTGGGATGTTATGTGATTTTGCCACTTCCGGTGCCCATTGTTGGATAAAATCATAAATTAGTAAGTCGGGTTTAATGTTTTCTAGGATGGTGGAAAAATTATGAGAAGACATGTCAAAAGCCTCTTTAAGCGTAGGCATGAGATGGGGAGGTAATCCATTGGTGGTGTGGTATTGAGGAGGAAGATTAGGAAGAGAAGGTAGGTTAAGTTCAATCAATTCTATGGATGAGGAATACTTCCCAGTAATTTTGTGTTTGATGGACTTAAGGTTGATCTTTGTGGAACATATGTAAATGTAGAAATTTCCTTTGGTAAGCCTTTTTCCTAGCTCTAGAAATGGGGATATGTGTCCATGGGCTAGCCATGGAAACATCAAGACTCTAATGGTCTCTTGCTTATAGTATCATTGTTCTCTCTTAACTCGCTTTCTCGAAGTGTGGATTTTAGGAATGGAGAAGGGTATATTGTGCAAATGGCTTGAGTATTGATGTAATTATATAATTCTTGTGGACAGACTTCAACAAGGATACGAGAATGTTCAACTTACGTAAAGGCTTTGGATGTTTGTCTCTAAGTACACTAAGATTGCTACGTTTGAATTATTTATTGGACTCTTAAGTTGAATTGAGAGGCGTGGCTGCGGAATTGATATGGAACTACGAATTACATAAGTGCCTATGTAAGTAGTATGACCGCAACAGGAGTACCGAGACTACGTGCCATGATCTCTCTTGTCTTTTTCATCAGCACATACGTCTGAGACCATGCGAGCAGTACATTCTTCGAGTTTCGTATCAATTTTTAAACTAATTATAATTAGATTAATTATTTTAGTCAACAAAAATCGGTCTCGTTAGAATTAACACGGCATGATAAATTTTCTTTTTCATTTTTCTTACTCTCCTAAGCCTATGAACTTGTTAAGCCTAGAGCTATGTAATCTCTATCTCATTGTTGATTCGCATTTTACTTCTACTATTTCTTTTTATTTTTTTTATTTTTGCCTGAAATTTACTTCTACAATTTGAATCGATGTTTTCGTTAAGTTGACCGTAAATTGTGCCATTCTGAAACGCATTATGTATTTGTTTAGCTTTGGTATAACAAACATAGTTGTATAAAAAACAGGAAAATAAAAAGAAATTATATGCAGCAGATGTATTAGAAAATAAAAAGAAATTACATATAAAATTAATGAATAAAACTATTGTATTTACCATTTAGGTATGAAAGAAAAAAAAAAAGAAGATAAAATTACTTAGCCATTCATGGAAGCATATTTACAATCATAACATAAATTAAAAAATAAACTTAACCATAACATTCAATTTATCTTGTTAAATATAGTGGTTAATTTAAAGCTTGAGTCCCATAAGAGAAATTACAATGTCAGTAATAAAAAATAAAACCACCGTGGTTATCTTAACAGTCATGGGATATTTGCTATGATAAAGTGTCAAAACATGGAGAAACTGTTTAATCAATTACATATTTTAATATGTTTGAATTATGAGCAATGAAATGTATTTAATATATTTGAATTATGAGCAATAAAATATGTTATAATTTTAGGATATATATTTAGGGAATCAAATTAAAAGAAATATAAGAATAAAAGATCTAGATAAAGTATATAATGGTCTATATATATATATATATGCATAAGTCCATTACTTTTTATTTTCAATGATTCTTATAATGTGAAAAATTAAACAAAGTATTTCTCAAATATGTAATCTGATTCTTTTCGATAAATATAGAAGTAAAGCAAAACACACAAAATTCATTATAAAGATAATACAACAACTATATAAATTGAAATGCATTCTAAAAAGATCTAGCCATGCATAACAAGGATATTGTTTTATTGTAGAAAACGAAAACTTTTACATAGCTTTGAAAAAAGATTAAAAAAATTGTACATGAATAGTAACATAACGTAAAATAGTTATTAACCAAATGTAAAAATTTTTAATTTAATAAATCTCTGAATGTCCATGATTGTCGGAAAGCGTAAAAATAAAATCAAAATTAAGGTTTCTATCTTAAATGAAAGAAGAAAATGACATAAAAAAGAAAGAAAGAAAGTGTGTTAAAATTAATTTTTTTAAAGAGCCAAAAAAATCCATCTAGGTTATGTGCAATTGGTTTCCAATTGTCATGTTAACATAAATATTATCCAGTGGTATATACGTACTTCATTCATTGGTAAAAAATTAATATTGTTGTTAATTCACATTTTCGAAGGATTTGAAAGTTTTAAAATATGTTATAATGAACAACTTAAAAAAAATGAGGAAAGCTTAATTGATGAAAAAAAAATTTCCATAGAAAAGATTTTCATGCCTCCAAAAGTGATTGCTAAAACACTATGAAAGAAGAAATGAAGCATATTAGCAAATGTAATATAGTTGTGAATATTAACTATATCCATCTTTCCTCACATGTTAACTTGTAAATCCTGTTCTTAGAATAATTCTTTTTCCTCATCACTTGAAGTTTTCCAGATTGAGTCAACTTTCTATCATTCTATGTTTCTTTCAACCATAGTTGCATGGTTCCTGCTTTCTATTTGGATGTTTGGAGGAAGTATATGTAATATTAAGATGAATGATTGTTGAAAGGAAAATTAGAAAATCATTAGTAAATTTAAGGAAAAAGAAGAAGAAGAAAAAAAGATATGCAAGTGATCATTACCGTGCCACATCTGTCTATTAAAACCACTCTCTTTAATAGGATTATCATACTGATGGACACCTTTACAAATAAAGCCTATAGAAATTAGAAATGAAATCGTCTTATGGGTCACATTCTCTATTATATGAACTTTAAAATTTGAAAACCATATAAAACGTAAGTAAAACTATCATAAAAATGCTCCACTACATCTTGTTAACATGTGGATGGACACACACAGAAGTTGGAGCAACAACATCTATATAACAATCATAACTTTATATATACATCCACGTTCCATATGTTTTGGTTTTTAATAATTTGAATATCATATAATATGATTATTAGAGTCAAATAACAAAGAATTGACTTAATAAATAATAGAGATAAAATGATGAATAGCAATTTATATCCATACATCCATAAATTATCATTCAATGGTTCACATACAATTATCTTCTCTCTTTATATATATTTATATTTTACTCTAATAATTAATTACTTGTTTTATTTTTATATACTAAGTGAACATTGTAATGACCATTACAACCTTATTACATTTCTATTGGATTGAAATTCAATTCCCTTTATTTAATAGGGCAAAGTGAACAGAAGTGAGTGTCGGAGAAGAATTACCATCTCTAAGTAATTACAAATATTTTTTAAGGAAGTTGTTACGTTGTAGACAAAATATAATTATAGATTGTGTGGAAATATACTTCAAAATAATAGTATTATAAATACTCAAACGTATATGTAACCATCTTACGAATAAAGGCACATGTCAACTTATTAAATAACTAAATTATGCGTATAGATTACCTTAAACATATAATTCACATATATGTCGACTACTATATATTCTTTAAAAAAAATACTAATACATTATTTTATTTTATTTTATTTGAAAATTTTACATATATATCCATACATGAAGTTTTTCAGTAAGCACGTATACGGTATATTACTTTTGAAATATTTCATTAGTGTATAAGATCTATAAATGAATCGAATTATGGTATTTGTTTTTATATACAAGATTTTGAAAATATTATATTAAACACATGAATAGATTGTATTTAAGTGTTTAAAATTTTTCTAGCTAACACCCCTTTTTTTGGTGTTCTTTTTTTTTCATTTTTTATAAAGCTACTTAGTAATTTATAAAACTAACATCAGTATTGAAAAATCCTTCTAAGTTGACTTACCAATGTTTAGGTGCTCGCAGACATTGTTATACGTGAAAAGACCAAAGCCTTTTGGTGCTTTGCTTCTGCTATGGGCTTAAGTATGTCTTTCAAGGCCTGGTGATTTCTTATTGATCTTATAGTGATTCCAATATCACATAAAATTTTATTTTAAACTTTTTTTTAACACAATTAGTATGAAAGTCGGTCATATTAGATCATTGTAGATGTATGAATTTGATTATAGAGGATTTGAGCCTAATTGTTATTTGGTTTGACTCTTTAGACTAATGTAGGGATTAAAGAGTTAAGCCCAGTTCAATTAAAATGATTGAGAGTTTTAGCATAATAGTGTTAGAGTAGGGTCCATTGAATTAGCCTACCTAATTTCAACATTTCTCAAATTGTCTCACACACTACAAATAAAGGTCGTATTGAGCTTGTGTCCATAAGGAAACCCACTTCTATATTCATTATGAGAGGACTCATCCAAGTCATTGGTCGTTTGTCTCATCTAATAGACAACATTGACAGCTAAATTCCCTATAAATATCACTAGTCCACCTCATCATATATAGTGAGTTGATGCTTCTTAGCTTCCTTCCCTTACACGTCTGTTAGAGCTTACTGATATTGCCTGCTAGGTCACTTGTAGTGTGACAATTGTGCGGCAATTACATGATCATTGCATCCAGAATCATACCCACATACTTTTAGTGACCCGCGAAAAAGGAAATTGACACTTGCATGATGGCACCTCCAAAAAAGAGACCTGCTGACCTGATTGAGGGTGCGACTCAAGAACTCGATGCTAATCTTGAAGTTGCTGAGCATGACATGCCGCACTTGAGGATGTTAACCAATGTACTGGTGCTTAGCCTGATGATGCCGAGATATTACACGTTGTATAAGAGAATCGAGCAAGTCAACCGATCAATACAAGAGAGCGTGAGGCAATTCAACCAATTCATGATGATGTTTACTCAATACTACTTGGTATAGCTGCTATTGTTGCCACGCAACAGGATGCAATTTCGTAACCCTTGCTATTGCTAGGCAACAATGTACTTTCCAAGCATCTTAGGCTTCTCTTCTCACTTTTGAACTGGTCTTACTAAAGTTGAAGAGTAGGTCCCTCTATTAAGCCTATAGTTACATAACCGTTGCACTTCAGGTAAGGAACATAGGAATTCAACTCGGAAGATCCTCATCCTCCTAGCTTGCACCACATATTCAACTTGGGGATCCTTATCCTCATAGGCTACACCCTAGATTGTTGTTGAAGGACTATTTCTCAACTCAATACAACTCCACTTCAAAGTATTACTTCGGCTACACTAGTGGAAGCTACTACCTCAACCACAAAAGGCACTTTCATCTTGAAGGAAGATTTAGATATCTATTTGAAGGAAATACAAGTCTAAGTCTAATGTGGGAGTGTTGGATCTTAAGCTTTCATACAATCAGTGTATTGTTGCTAAGCCATACCTTTAAGATTACATGAGTCTTAAATTCAAGTCATTCAATGGTAAAGAGGAAATGCTAAGGAGCATTTGCTAAAGTTCACTAAGACATTGGAAGTATATGGATTTGATGATGATTTGAAGTTGAAAGAATTTTCAAAGTCCCTCATAGAGAAGGTGTACATTTGTACGTTAATCTTCCCTCTAGATCAGTAGATTCATGGGCAAGTATGTGCAAGATATTTTTGGAGAAGTTTTTCTCCATATAAGAAAGAGTAACCTTGACTGATATGAGATAGATTCACCAAAAGCCCAAGGAACACTTAATGGATTATATTAAGCACTTCAGGGTATTCTCTATATTTTTAAGATATATGTGATGAGTGGGGTTTAGTGGAAATTTACATTCAAGGCATGTTAGCTGAGTATGCGATACATTTGGAAAACCTTTCCTTGGCTTCATTCTCTACATTGGATAAGAATGTACAGAGAACCAATAATCCATTTACACGATAGAGGGGAGGAAATCCAATCTTTGACAAAAGAGAACCAATAATCTTTGGTTTGAACTCGGCTCAAACCAAAGATTCCAATGCCAAAAAGAGACCTAGAATTGAGAAGATTTCAAAGATTCCAAACCAATGATTTCAATGGGAAAATTACACATGATATTAGACCAATGGTTACATGATGAGATTATTAAGCTTTCAAGAGTTGAACATCTTCTTACGTCGAAGAGAAAAATGATCTTAAATTCTATAGATTCCATAGGATAGTGGGACATTCCACCAAAGATTGCTACACTCTAAAGAAGATATTTAATGAAAAGGTCCAAAGTGGAGAGCTTATTATTGAAGACAACGGCATTAGAAATAATCTACTTCCAGCTCATAACAATCAATGTGATGTTGTGAATGCCATTACCCATGATCCTACCATAATGGAATCAATAGACATGTAGCCGGTTGAAGCGCACGAAGAAAATGGCAATAAACTTGAAATTGAAATTAATAGAGATGATAAGGTCATCTTTACTTTAATGAAGACTTCAAATTTTAAGAACTTCTTTGATCTCCTTGGATTTGATGAGCATGCACGATTTACAACAGCGTCTACATTTAACTAAATTGCACATGGTTACTATAGTGAGTGCAACATAATTTAACTTAAGAAAGGAGCAGTCTCTATAAGGGATTGTGAAATACTTTAAATCTTAATCTAAGTTTGAAATATAAAGTAGATAGTTTAATGGATCGAATAGGTAAACAATAGAAAATAAAGAGACAATTCGATATAACTAAATTAGTAAATAGATTTGAGTTGAAATTAAGATTTGAAATATTTTAGAAAATCATTTATTTTCCTTAATAACTTCTTTTTTAAAATCAAAATATCCAATTTTAACCCAATTCTTCATTTTAAACTCTTTTATCCCAAATTCAAATTCTTAAACCTCAAAACAAATATATTTAAATGTTTTGTAAACTTCTAAATCCTTTATATTTTAGTTAACTTTCATTTTCTTGAATCTCAATAATTTTTTAAAACGATTACTTATTTAGAAATACCGGTTTTAAACCTAAACCCAAATTAAATATAATTTTCATAAGCTAAACTTATGAATTGCATTTTTGTATCAAGTTATAGATTTCTAATATATATGATCTCAAATTATTTTCTAACTAATTATGATTCTTAAAATAATTATCAAAGGTTTAAATCTAATACTACATCTCAAAAATATTTTTTAATTTATATATATATATATACTCATCTTTTCCTTTTCCTTTTTCTCTCACCTGCTTTCCTCCTTTTCTTTCCCTTTCTTTTTCTTTCGTTTCTTTTCTCTGTCTTCCTCCCTCTCTAAATTCACAAAACCTAAGCCCAAATCTCAAATTCAACATGCCAATGGAAGAAATCAAAGATAAGAAGTAAGATAGAGAATGAATATCATACTAAAAATAACTCCAAGAACCTAGGAGAAGTAGAAGTAGAAGAATCAAGGTGTTGGGTTTGTCTAAAACATAATTTTTTTTTTTTTTTTTTTACTTTTCTTACATTAGTTGTTATTTATGCATGTGAATATTGTAATAGGACTAGATATATATAAAACTTGTGATGATAGTGATAAATCAAAGATGTATGAGCATGTTTGCTAAAAATTTTAAATATATGTATATTTGTATAGATCAAGTGTTTAATGAAATGATTAGTGGTTATATGATATATTTATGTATATAGAAGTGTTTATAAGTCAAGTTTGAGTATGGTTAAGCTAATAATAAGTTGTTATTATTGATTTATGTTGAATTAAGTAGTTAAAAAGTATAAAGATAACGAAAAAACGTAGCATGATCCTCCTACGGCCGATGATACATGCGGAAAATAAAATTTAGAAGGATAATGGGCATGATAGAAAGCATGATCTCCTCTGATCAAATGATAAAATGTAATAACAGATGTATTTTTGCATGTAATAAACATCATGGCCTAGATCACGGCTGCTATAAAGGGCATGATCTCCACTAACAAGAATTTTCGAAAGGAAAAAGCCTAGATCATGGCCATGACAAAGGATGTTATCACCTTGTTATGGGCATGTCAAGTTCGTAATGGTGATCATGACCTTCACCACAGGCGTGATGAGGCTAGTGATGGGGATAACGACCCCCATCATGGGCGTGATCTTTGCCCTGGAGCTGTTTATAAAAAGAAAAGAAAAATAAAAAGAAAGAAGGAAGAAAGATAATATAAAATAGATTAATGATAGATTAAATAACAAGTTAGCGTTTGTATAATTTGTATGAGTTAATGAATTAATAGGATTAATAATTATCTTGGGTTTATATAATTCTTAAGTACAAAATGAACTTAATTAGTAAACCTAAGTTCAACTTAGCTAAATGGACTTGAATGAAATAAAATGGATCAGATTGATTAAGTTTGATTATCTTAGCTTGGTAATTGGATTTTAAGTTAAAATGAGTTAATAGTTAATAATTAGCTTAGAATAATGAGTTAGAATAAACTATAATTAACATGGGAAATATTTTGTTTCATATATGTGTTTGCTTAGGAAATGAATATTTTTTAATATGCATGATGTGATGATAATTTTATAGTAAGAGACTATAAGCAAAGTGAAAAGAAAATACTTTGACAGACAAAGGAGAACTATCCATATTTTTGTGGGGCGATATTCGCAGACATAGTAGGGTTTTAAATTAGTGTCTGATCAAATAGGATTTAAAAATGGATGTTTAATATAAACATTTACGTAAGTTAATAAATGATTAAGTTGCTTACATATTCTAATTTCTTAAACAGATATTTGCTTTTGAACCTAGTCTCTGGTCTATCTTCTAATTCTTTTGAGTTATGGACATCATTTAAAGTTACGCAGTAACTTGCATGTTGTATGCTAGAATAGACATACTAAAATGAATTAAAACTTGAAGACAGCCTAATTTATTGAGTGTTGCTTGTGCTTATGCCATTGAATTCGGCCTAATGAGTGGCAGCCTTGCCCAAGCATTCATGGTAGTTAGGTGCTGGGATGTCAAGATGTAATGATAAATACCATGATGCAATGGCTGATTTATATATGGCTCAGTAGGCAGTTGACAAAGCAAATAGTACCGATGTAACGTCTACTTAGCTTCGGAATGAAATAACATGTTTTAATTTACATTTATGAGACTGGTTGAACTAATTGATATTATGACCTGAGATAAGTAGTGTATGTAATGATTGTGAACCCTAGATGAGGCTATTTATCTTATAACTTTAGTTAGGAGATATAGGTATTCAGACTACCTATATCAATCCCCTCAACATCATGTCATTACTCAAGACCTCTAGATTCCCTTAGATTGCTTTGGAGTGTGAGTGCTCTAGTATTGATTTGTTTACTTTAAATGAAAAAAAATAACTTGTTGTTTGTTACATTACATTTAGCTAGGTTGTGTGTCATTCTGTATGTGTCTGTGTACTATGTATAGAGCTTCGGCTCATTATTGTTATTGTTATTCTTTTTCCATGTATTTGGTTAAGAGTGTTGATGTTTTTGATTGGATGGTGATGATGGAGTTATTGTTGTTGATGAGTTGTTAATGTGTTGAAAATTGCGATGTTGGGCTTGGTATTTGGGTGATGTTGGATAGGTGAAGTAGGTTAGGGCCATGTATTTTATTTTATTTTATTGTTGTTGTGTTCTTGTATAAAGGAATGGATTTATATTTTAAGTTGTAATATTCTTTTAAGGGGCCTGTTGGTGCTCATGTTTATTCAAATGAAGTTTTTAAAGTTTTATGTTTCCTCATTGAAAGGTATATATGAGATACCTTATGGTACAGTTGCTTTGTGTGTGTTAGTCTACTCATGAGAGTAGATTATAAAATATTTTTGTAAAGTTTATTTTTATGAAATGTAAATCTAGTTTTAAAGAAAATAATTACTAGATTTGATAATTTAAAAGCAAGTAGCAAATGTTCATGATAAACATATCATTCAAGGAAACTTATAAGGAAACTTAAACGTGTAATACATAAAGTATTATACGTGACGCTAATGACTTAATTAAATTTAGAGCATTACAGATTGTGCCATTACGTTTACCAGCATTGACATATGCTTGACGAAATTCAAACACAATCATCCTTTGTGTATGGAGAGTATACTCAATGGTTACCCCATCAAGAGGATGTTTATTGACAATGGATCTTCACTCAATATCATGTCCATGTCTATTTTCAAAGCTACAAGAATAGATATCTGACACTTAGAGAAGCATCCCATTGCAATGAACAACTTTGTTGAATCTTTTGTAATGATAATGGGTTATGTCAAAGTAAGCTTTAAAGTTGGGCCCATTCATAGCATTACTACACTTCATGTGTTTAATGCATCGATGTCCTACTATTTTCTCATAGGAAGGACATGGCTGCACAAGTACAACCTGATACCCTTTACACAACATCAGTGCATGAAAAGTTATCAGAATGGAAGTGATATTTTAATCCATGCAACAAAGAATCCATTTAACTATAATGAACTCCACTTTGCTGAAACTACTTCTTCCTCGAGTATGAAAATGAAGCGGATATGACTTTAGTGGAATCCCATGTGAAATCACCACTTACAAGGAAAGAAATTCAAAATCAAGAATTCAAAAAGAGAAAGAAGCGTGGTTTTTGTAGAGGTGTAAAGAAACGTAGAAGGCCTATGGTGGCATGAAAAAGCACTAGATGAATAGGGGAAAGAGTTTCTTATAATCAATAGAGTTATTATCAAATCTTACTAATTTCTTTTCTCTTTACATGTAAGCAAAGTGTTACATGCTTTTAACTATTGGATGAGTTTTATTACTCAATCAATAAGTATGGTTCATGTAAATATGATGATTTGCTCACTTATTTTCCTTTCATTGCTATTGTCATTGCAAAGCAAGAGATTGGTCTTCTAGTGTGCAAAACTAGTCTAAAAAAATCATTACATTATGTTAGGTAACATTATACTTTATTAATGAAAGAAAATTAATAACAAATATAACATATGATTTGGACATCATTGTTGATGGGTTAGAGCTTAGCTCCTAGATGCATGATGTTGACAAGTCATCACCACTTTCTTCATGGTATTTCTATTTGTTAAGTAGTGGAGATAATTCCTTTGACAACCTCCATTCAACTAAGGAATCCTTAGTATATGGTATTCTACACTTAGGTGATACTCTGATGAGTAATGCTATGTAGTGGAGTAGTGAGAAATATCCCATTGATTAATAAAAATTTATCAATCCAAATGCCACTATTGTTGCATGAATGTGATTGATAACAAATGCCACTATAGTTTCATAAGTGCAATTGATATCAATGTTACTATTGCTACATTCGCGGAATCATCATTTTCCTTAAAATGGATTGTTTAAACATTACGTGAGGAAGTACAATGCTAATTCAAGGCACGTGAAAGTGTAGTAAGCCCTTTCATTTCTAACACTATCACATCTAATGGTATGCGTACTGATCTCAAGTGTTGCATTTGTGATAGCCTTGTTACAATGACATGCTTCCTATTTGTGATGCTTATCATAAATCATAAATGTCAAGTAATTGAAGTGATCTCACTACAAAGTCTTTTCATGTACTACTACTATATAAGTGTTAGTAATGTAAAGCACATGGTAACTACATACATTATCAAACCAAGATGAGTACTAAGAAAATAAGTGGATATAATGTTGACAAGTTGATTCTATTGTCATGGTAGATTTCACAAATTCGATTATAACACCTATTTTAAAACAAAAGGTTACATTATATGACCAAGAAGATGTATAATACATGTTTATGTGTAATACTTGAAACACGAAACGCTTTCTTGTGCATCATCCTCACTTATGCATGTGTACACAATGTTCATTTGTGCAATATGCCCAAAGCATGTGTTGCACAAAGCGTGTATGTGCATGTGAAACTTGTTTATTCATGATGTTAGATTGCCCTTACATAAAGTTGCTAGAGGATAGACAATGATAGAAGGAGCTTCCAGTCAATCCTTCATGAGTAGCATTTGTTGCACAATATCTTCATGTAAGCTTTTGTTATATGTGATGCCCATGCATGAGCATACTCAATGCTCTTTTGTAGTGCTCTTCTAAAATGGTGCCCTAGCATGATTTTTCATTACAAGTAGTGGTAATTAAATGTGGTCATACCACCTTGAAGGGGGAAAGAAGATATTATGAAAAGGTTGAACATTAGATAGTCTTAGCACCTACAACATGTGGAAATAAAAGGGACTTAATTTCATAGAACAAAGCGGATAGTGAGGTCACAAATATTATATATAAAAATAAATAAGATCAAAATCGTAAGAAATGAGTAAATTATGAGAGATGGGTATGCCATGAGTGCTTCTTTTAAATCCATTTATGTGTACGATTGGTCTTGATGACATAAATAAGACTTCTGTGGGTTTAGAAAACCGAACACATGATAAATGGGTAGTGGTGTGAAACTAGTAGAGTTATGTCACCCTATGTTAGTTTTGTGCACTAGGGTAAGCTATATATGCTCTACTTTTGGCTTCATGTCGTGAGCCTACAAGGAGGCTTTTGTACGTGTATGTTAAGAAGCATGCCATTTTGAATCATATCATGGGAAGGAGCCAATCCTTGAATTAAATTTTTGCATTTGCACTTATTGGTCAACAATATATTATATACAAAATATCTAGGGGACATTGAGCATATCTGAGTCTACATATGAAGGTACTCATGATATGGTCGAAAGTTTCAAAGTAAAGAAAGAGACAAATCATTTTCATATGACACATGAAATGCCCAACTACTTCAACAGATCTTATTTTCATCTACAATCATCTAAGGAACTTGATTCATTTTATTGTGATAATAGATGAAATCAAAATCCATTACATATTAGTTTATCGATTCAGACATGCATGGTATGGTGTGCCATGAATTTGAATCTATATTTGGTTGTGTTGAGAGAATTGGTCATATACATGTCAAAATCCAAATATTTAACGACAAAATAGAAAAACCTGACATTGCGTGTTGTAAATTGAAAGTTTATATTTGTTCCTTTTTCACAACATAAAGTGCGAAATCACCCTTTAGGAGTCTAGCATGTACAAGATAAAAGATTTAAACTTTGAACAACAATATGTAAATTGTTATTTTGGTGTGTTATTATGATTAACAATAAGAAATCATTTTTTCTATTAATTTTGATAGAATATTTCAATTAATAGTAGATATGTGTGCTATCACTTTGATTTATAATTGAGGTAAGAGGGAAATAACCAATAATACATCAGCAATTGAAAAATAAAGGTAAAAAAAGTGAAGGTTTTGCTAAGTTTAGTGGCAAATTAACCTACCCTGGTTAACCCTCCATGTCAAACACCCTGATTTACTACTCTAGTTTGTTAATTTTTATTTTAGATAAATGTAACATTTAGCATCTCGGTTTTATCCATTTTTGTAATTCATTATCTAAATTTTAAAGATGTTAGTTTAATACCTATAAGATTTTTTAGGTCACTTATAGAACCTAGACGAAGTATTTAATTGCCAAAATAAATAGAGTTTAAGTAGTAGTTGAAAATTTTGGAAAGTTAGGCAAATAATTGGAAAAAAAAGGAACAAATTTCAGGTGTCAAATTGATACTTAAAACTTTAGATAGTTAATTAAATAGCTAAACAAAGGTAATAACACAAATATGAGTATAATACATATATACATAACTTCAAGGGGTAAATACTTTATATCTCTATCAAGTATAAGCCCTTTTTTTCTAAAAAATGTATGTGTGTGTGTGTGTGTGTGTATTACTCTACTGTAACCTTTTTGAGAGGGGGCATCAAACTTAAATCAACCAGTTGAAAGACTAATATTCATGCTACTCAATTATAAGACTTTGAGTCATGTATAAACTTTAACGCTAATTATATTTTGGTATAGCATCATTAGACTAGATCTAGAGTGGTGCCATATATTTTTAAAAGGACTAAGTAGGATGTTAAGAAAGACAATTGATTAAAGGTAAGCATTGTTGAGAGCTATACAAAATGCTATCAAAATGATGATCCTTCATACCTGGATGTGTTTATATGTAGATTTGATTGTGCATACCTAAAGCCATTATGTGATCTATTTTAATGAATGATAACTTATTTTGTTGAGCATGATGTACTATAATGAATCAAGATTCTTTAATTTATTTTCTAACACTTGTTATGTTTTTGGGTCACCAATTATCAATAATAAAAGTGATAGGCGAATATTCATAGAAGACATATATAAAACACTCGCAAGTCATTAGCATGTTATTCAACTTAACAATGGTGCTATAATAAGGTGAGATTGTACCTTCACCGAACCTGATCTAAGCTAAGCGTTAAGAAAGGAGGTTGTAGAGGACAACAATCTTATATAAGATTTTCTAATTATCATCATCATCATCATGGTACGATTTACTATTTTCTAATTATTTAATTTCAAAATTTGTCATCAATTGCATTTTAAGTATTTTAAATTATTTGGATATCTATTAATTACCTTATCTACTTTCGATTAACGATCAATTAGAGAAATCATGAATGATACCTTAGGATTACACCATGTGAAGGTGATTCTTTGTGCATAACCTCATTTTAATTTTTAAGAATTACCTTTTATCAAGAAATACTACTCTCTAATTAAAGTTGGGGATCCACTACTTAAGGATAGGTACACTATGTGTATTTCTCATGTCCACACTCTCAGACTTATATATAGTACTAGACTTAATATTTTATTATACCAAAAATTTTTTTACTGATTATTAAGCTCAAATTGTGCTTGAGCCTAAGCTTGTAATATATTTATGTGTGGATAAATTATCAAATTAATGGCTATAATTGACTGGAACTTGGAGTTATTGAGTTGGAACTTATTCACCAACCTTGATAATGAAGGGTGTTAAATCCAAAGCTATAAGTAATTTTCAATTTCAATTTATATTATTACAATTGTATGGTTGTTTGCATTTCAATATGCTTATCAATATAACTTGCTTACTAAATTGAGTGAAAAGTATTATAAGAGGAATATCTCAGTACGTTAGATGTAGCTCATGTCCCAATAGTTTTATCTTTGCAGGTTACTCAAGGACGGGATTGGGCTAAGAGAAGGATTTGAGTGAAGAACGTTTGTTTAACCCAAGTTGATTAATAGAGGTTTTAAGTTTATCCTTGAAAAGTTTAATCTAAACCATGTGTGTAATGACCCAACGCTTTGAGCCATTGTTTTTATAGATTTGGTAATCTTTTATTTGTAAGACAGTTATTGTACAATATTATGGTTTCTTATGTTGTATGACAATTTTAGGATAAATCTACTAGCTCTTGAGGTTACAAATTTGATGCAAAAGACAACTCTCTCGTGATGGATGCAGAATAAATGGGCAACTAATTGGAATGATTCTCCTAGCCTCTAATATAGGGTATAATAAGAGTATTTTTGCATTTAGTCTATTGTACATACATTGTGTTACATTAATTCATATTGTAAATTTGCTCCAATTATAAGCAATTATATGTAAAAATAAATTCATAGACTTAACTCCTTGTAATAGAAGTGATGGTTGATAGAAATATTTTATCACATAGATTCAATGAATGGGGTGTTTTCATTAACAATTCCAATTCACAAGTGAAAAATTGGCAAAAAAGAAACCATTTCTTCTCTTTCTCTATCTTACATCTATAGTCTCTATTATTTAATAAAAGTCTCAAATCTTGGATTACTAATTGGTTGAATATTAGACAATCCAAAGATTTTTTTACTAATATTCAAGAAAAGAGTATTCTAGAAAAATTCATAAGAAATTTTTTATAACATTGATATACCAATTCATTTTTTTGTTACATGCACTATGTAATTATTATTTTATACAAATTTCATATTTTACCTTTTAATTTGCATACACAATATAATTAACAATAAAATTAAAGATACACACAAATGGAAAATAAAGAAATATATTATAATTATATACTAGTTTTGATTTGTAATAAAAAGGAAATTAAACCAACATTCTCAAAGAAAATAAAGAATAAATAGTCTAATGGTCTTAGATGCTTGCACCCTATGACTTCTAGTTGACAATCTCATATATATTGAAGAAAATCAAATATATAAATAGAAACCTTTTACAATATTTGTCTAAGCTATGATTGCTAGTTCACCTTTTATAGAGGTAGAGTATTGCATTTACAGCTTCATCAACCTCCGTTCCTCACAAATTCGCCATCATTTTCTATGACAACACTTTTTATTGCTTTAGATATCTCTCCTCTCTAAATCCCCATCTTTACTTCTCATAAACTCAAGACCTATACTAGCTTCCTCCATAATTCTAGCATGAATTGATTGATCCAAATGCATTGGCATGGTAATTATAGGAACCCCAAATTTCATGCTCTCCATAATTGAACTCCATCCACAATGAGACACTAATCCACCAATAATAGGATGTTCCAAAATCCTTGCTTGTGGAGCCCAACCTTGAACAATTAACCCTCTTTCTTTTACCCTTTCAAGAAACTCGATCGGGAGTACATCTTCAAGTTTGGATCACTCTCTTGTAGGGAATCTAATTACCTAAATGAAGTTCACGTTACTATACTCTAAACCATAGGCAATCTCTTCTCTTTCTTTATCACTCAAAAAATACTCACTCTCAAATGATACAGAAACAGTTGATGCTTTTTTCTTCTTATTAAGCCATGCAATCGTATTGCTTACATCTTCCTCTTGGGTTGGACTTTGATTAAGTGGACCCATAGGTATCGTCCTTTTGCGCATCATACTAGGCAAATAATCTATATACTTGCCTTCAAGCTCTCTAAATGTCTTGACAAGAGTAATTTCACATGATCTCTCATAACATTGAACAAATTTATCAGTCTCCTTAATCTCACCTACATGACTCTCAACCATTGTATTGACTTTTCGAGCCATGTATGTTAGTGATTGTGCCCTAGGCTAATTACTAAGTATTGTTTTCTCATGTGTATCTTAATTTAGAGGCATTTTTATTATAAAGTTTGGATGTTTACTTTATAATAGAATTCATGAATAATCTATTTATTCTTAGATTCTCATTATTGTGAAATGATGATGAATTAAATCAAATATGAGTTTTATTTGATAATCATTAGATGCTTATGTGTATAAAGATATAGATAAAACTCATAAGTATATATTGGAGATCTATATATTGGATTGACTTGCTATGAGATCACTACATGGACCAGAGTCATAAGTGATTCTCATAATAACAATGTCGATACATCCTTAGACCTAAAATCATCATAGATTCCAACATGACTAACATTATGTTTTGACTGTATCAAACATTGTTCTTAACTGAATAATTATAAAGGTTTTGATTGTGCATAATGTGAATCATATAGAGGAGCTTGAGTGATTAAGGTGGGATTTGTCCATTTCTTTATGAGAGAGATATCTTTAGGCCCCTCGATAAGTGAGACTGACAAATGCATGACTGTGCTCAAATGAATTGATAGTGTCATCAATTTTATTTGTTTTATCAGTTCACTTAGACATCGAGAAACAACAAGATTGAATAATATAAGGATGACATTATCCATGTCTTATATTCAATCTAGATATCACGAGACAAAAAGGATGATGACATAAGTTATAGAACAGGTAAAATCGGATCACCGATCTTCATTTGATTTAGGTAAACATAATATCTTGCTCGAGGCCGCTTATGTTTTATTTACTGAAAATAGTTTTTAAGTTAACTACTAATATCAAATGAACTTACAGGATCATACACAAAAGAATAAGGAAATAGGAACATGGATTTAATTTTGAAGTCCAGCGGGAAGAATAAATAAATAAATTATTGTTATGAATAATAATTTAATTATTTTAAAAGGGTTATTATCATGTCCTACCCTAATAAGATTAGGTGCATTAATTTCAACAGAAAAATACCGACATATTATAAATAGGAGTGATAGGGTCTTTTTAAGGTTATGACTTTTCACTATCACATTAGACAGTAGAGAAAATATGTAACCCTAACAGAAAGAAAAACACAAGAGAGGAAAAATTCGATTATTCCTGATCAATCTAGAAGCGTTCTAGATTGTGCTAGCACACAAAAGTAATTCCTTTTGGGTGTGATTGTTCATGTGAACTACATAGAGGGCGCAATGAAATCGTGGTACCTTATAGATCTGTATTGCAAGCGATTGATTTTAAATATTTGGATTCGAAACTGCAAGTTATATTTTTTGGATTCAGTCCTCTTGGTATCAAATTTAATCAAAGCACATGGATTCCATTTTAGGATTTTTAATGTTCCACTGCAAAATTTTGTTTTAAAATTCATATGAAACCCTACAATGTTATCATGGAGGTAAATTTCCTTAAAAGGATATTTCTCATTAGGCTTTTTTATGATATGAAGAAGATAAGATGATTTTCCTGCCCTAGGAATAAAAAAAATTAATAGCTAGGATGTTATGTGATTTTGCCACTTCCAGTGCCCATGGTTGGATAAAATCATTAATTAGTAAGTTGGGTTTAATGTTTTCTAGGATGTTGGAAAAATTATGAGAAGACATGTGGAAAGCCTCTTTAAGTGTAGGCATGAGATGGGGGGTAGTACATTGGTGGTGTGGTATTGAGGAGGAAGATTAGGAAGAGAAGGTAGGTTAAGTTCAATCAATTCTATGGATAAGGAGTACTTCTCACTAATTTTGTGTTTGATGGAGTTATGATTGATCTTTGTGGAACATAAATAAATGTAGAAATTTCGTTTGGTAAGCCTTTTTCCTAGCTCTAGAAATGGGGATATGTGTCCATGGGCTAGCCATGGAAACATCAAGACTCTAATGGTCTCTTGGTCATTAGCACTCATTGCTCTCTCTTAACTCGCTTTCTCGAAGTGTGTGGATTTTAGGAATGGAGAAGGGGATATTGTGCAAATGGCTTGAGGATTGATTTTATTATATAATTTGTGTGGACAGACTTCAACAAGGATACGAGAATGTTCAACTTACGTAAAGTCTTTGGATGTTTGTCTCTAAGTATACTACGATTGCTACGTTTGAATTATTTATTGGACTCTATTTTGAATTGAGAGACGTGGCTGCGGAATTGATATGGAACTACAAATTACATAAGGGCATATGTAAGTATTATGACCGCAACAGGAGTATCGAGACTACGTGCCAAGATCTCTTTTGTCTTTTTCGTCAGCACATGCGTCTGAGACCATGCGAGCAGTACATTCTTCGAGCTTCGTATCAATTTTTAAACTAATTATAATTAGACCGTCTAAAAGTATTTATATGAGTTTGACTGTTAAATTAAATAAAATAAATACTAGATTAATTATTTTAATAGTTAACGAAATTGGTCTAGTCACAATTAACATGGGATGATAATTTTTTTTTGTTCATTTTTCTTATTCTGCTAAACCTATAAACTTGTTAAGCCCAAAAGCTATGTAATCGCTACCTCATTATTGATTCGCATTTTACTTCTACTATTTTTTTTTTTTTTTTTTGCCTGAAATTTACTTCTACAATTTGAATCGATGTTTTCGTTAAGTTGACTATAAATTGTGCCATTCTGAAACGCATTATGTATTTTGTTTAGCTTTGGTATAACAAACATAGTTGTATAAAAAACAGGAAAATAAAAAGAAATTATATGCAGTAGATGTATTAGATCGATAACTCCAATAAAAGACAAATATGAAATCCCTATTAGTACTATGAGAGGCTTAATCTTCCAAAGCAATGTAATGAATTTAAACAATTGTTATCTTGATAAAATATATGGAATATATCTGAATTCTCATATGGCAACATTGCGTTTGTAGGACACTTTCTGTATAAAAATCCAGTAAGACTCGTAGATAAAATCAACAGAAACACCGATACACTCAATTTTAGATGATATAGTGCCATTTTTTTTAATTATATTTGCATTTTGGGAATAGGGGTATCCACGTCATTTGGCATTATTACTAATGAAATTAATATTAGTGATATATGAGAGAAAATAATTTTTAAAATTTTTAATGGTATTTTTTTCATATTTTCTAATATAATTATAGACACTCTAACATAATACATATAAAGATGTGCTTTTTCAAAAAATCATAAAACTTACGATCAGTTCATTTGATACAGATAGTTATTCATTTCTATATCATTTTATGTAAAGCTGCTATTATGGTATTTACTTGATAAGAATAATAATTCATAATGTATTGCTATTACATAAAACTAGCGATCGACGCACTAGCACTACATGTGCAAAATAAAAATAAAAATATTAAGTATAGCAAATTACATACAAAATTAATGAATAAAACTATTATATTTACCATTTACGTATGGAAGGAAAAAAAATAAATTACATAACCATTCATGGAAGCATATTTACAATCAAAACATAAACTAAAATAAACTTAAACATAACATTCAATTTATCTTGTTAAATATAGTAGTTAATTTAAAGCTTGAGTCCCATAAGAGAAATTACAATGTCAGTAATCAAAATAAAACCACAATGTGGTTATCTTAACAGTCATAATATATTTGCTATGAAAAAGTGTCAAAACATGGAGAAACTCTGTAATCAATTACATGTTTTAATATATTTGAATTATGAGCAATGAAATGTATTTAATATATTTGAATTATGAGCAATAAACTATGTTATAATTATATGATATATATTCAACGAATCAAATTAAAAGAAATATATATATATATATATATATTGATATATGCATGTAGTTCATTACTTTTTATTTCCAATGATTCTTATAATATGAAAAATTAAACAAAAGTATTTCTCAAATATGTAATTTAATTCTTTTTTATATGGATAGAAGTAAAGCTAAAACAACAAAATTCATTGTACAAATATAACACATCTACAACTATATAAATTGAAATGCATTCTAAAAAATCTAGCCATGCATAAAAAAGGATACTGTTTTTATTATAGAAAACGAAAACTTTTAAATAGCTTTGAAAAAAATAAAAATTCATATAGGAATACAAACATAACGTAAAATAGTTACTAATCGAATGTAAAAGTTTTCAGTTTAATAAATTTCGGGTTAATTTCTCTCATGGTACTCAAACTTTTTTCGATTTAACAGAATTATATCTAAATAAATTTTTTGCTTATAAAAATACCTTAACTTTACGAATCTTGGTTCATGTTGGCGTTTTATATATTTTTATTATTTTTACTCTCTCTCTCTCTCTCTCTCTCTCTCCCCTTCACATCTATTCTTCTTCTTCTTCCAACTAACCCTAACACCCTGAGTTAAAAAAAAAAATGGCAGACACCATTACTATCGTTTTAAATTAAAACCCTACAAACATTAATCCTTAAAACTACTTCAATATGTCCTAACAAAACACTTCACTTAAATTCTTCTTTTTTCTTTCTTTTTCTTTTTCTTTTTCTATTTCTTTTCTTCTTCGTCACTTCCATGAGACAAAAAGTAAATGAACCTCGCCATGGTTGTGATAACACCTTCGAAGATACGATGGCTACCAATTTATCTATTCTTCTTTTAATCACGCACTAAAAATCAATCATCATCGCCTCTTTTTATTTCCATTTTACTACAAGTTTTTTTTTTTTCCAAACAATTATTACTTTTAATTTCATTTGGCACAAAGTTACCAAAACATATAACAAAATTAGAAACCCTAAGCCCTCATATAGAAATGGGTGTATATTGCAAATTTACCTAAAAGAAAGCTCTATCTTAAAAGAGCAAGGGAGATAAAGAGGGTTTCGCTATCAACCGTAAGAAGAAGATGATTGTTCGAGAAAGGTGAATATGTTTTGAAAAGAAGAAGATAATTGGGTTTGTGAGATTTTTGGGGGGTTGTTTTCTTGTTTTTTTTTTTTCACTTGTCAAAACGCTAAAGATTGTATTTTTTACATGCTGGGTTTGATTTTTCTTATTAAATGTTGATTTTTTTATTATTTTTCCTTGGGTTGTATGAAGGAGAAGAAGAAGAAGAACCATAGAGGGAGTAGAGAAAGAGAGAAAGAAGATTAATTCGTTCAATTTAAGTCATCTGAGTTTGAAATGATGGTTAGGATTTGCTAATGGTGGAGGCCAATAAGGTACCAAGTAGAATATAGATTTGATGTTAGCATGACCAATTTCTAGATCTTATCATCTTGCTTATTAGTAACTTAAAATAAATAAAGAAAACCAAACTATGTTTCTTGCCAAATTTTAAAAACCTTTGAGCTCTTTTTCTAGGCAAGAAAGAATTGGATTTAGCTTTGAATGATGTGTTAAATATGGAGGTGGCTGCTCTATGTTCTCTGGAAGAGCGAGAGGATTATATGGAAATCAAAGAAAATTATAAAAACACAAAGGGGAAATTTTAGAGCCTAGGTGATATTATAAAAACAAATTGGTTTATTCTTAATTAAACTAATGGTGATGGTGTCTACAATTTTTTTTTTTTTTTTTTTTTGGGGGTTTGGGGTGGTTAGAAGAAGAAGAAGAAGAAGAGATGTAGAGGAAAGAGAGAGGAGAGGAGAGGGGAGAGGAGAGGGGAGAGAGAGAAGGGAAAGTAAAAATAATAAAAAATATATATAATGCCAACGTGGATTAAACAATAATATTTTATTTAAGATCAGTGTCCACATCAGCATTATAATGGAAAAATAGACGGATTCCATCTAAAAGTACCACGGGTGCATGATTAAAAAAGTTTAGATATTTTTGTGGGTAAAACTTTTGTTTGGGTATAATTTTGTTAAATTGGAAAAGTTCAAGTGCCGTGAGAGAAATTAACCTAGTAAATCTCTAAATGTTCATGACTATCATAAAGCATAAATATGAAATCTAAATTAAGGTTTCTATCTTAAATGGAAAAAAAAAGACATGAAAAAGAAAGAAATAAAGTGCTGTAAAGTTAATTTTTTTAAGAGTGAAACAAATCCTTTTGAGTTATGTGCACGAGGTTAAATCAAGATCAATTTTATCAAGTTTTAAATAACAATTTCATTCTCCGACTGTACTGATCAACAAAGCACGTAAAGATATGAAGTTGGAAGATGAAGTTTATCTTAGTTTATCCAAAGGAGTTGTTTTCAACAAAAAAGAAAGAGATCATAGCTGCAGTACTCCTATTTTATGGGATTTTATCAAGTTCTAAAGAGAATAAACATTATCTACTACTTCAAGCATTTAAAATAGATAAAGTGCAGAACATATTATGATGATCTATTTCAAATTTCAAACTTTAGGCCAAGGAAAATATCATCATAATATCAGGAAGCCAATCTTCAAGAAACTGGAAAAATATCTTCTTCAATCTTATCCTTATTTGTAGAGTATTAGTTTTGACAAAACAGGAGTTGAATTTTTGGATAAGAGAAAAAGATATCAGAGGAGATTTTTGTGGGAGATCTTATGCACAACCTACAACAAATATTTTTGAAGATCATGATATTAAATCACGAAGCCTCCTTTAAGAATATTACGAGAAAGAGAAAAAGAATAAGAGAAAGAGAAAAAGAGAGTTACAACACACTGCAGTACAAAAAGAAAAATACACTGCTTTTATTGAGAATATCTAATCTGACTCTATGCACTTAATTTCTTTGCTAAAATTTTTGCTTATTATTATTTCTTATTGATAGAAGGAACTTGTTGCTATCTTCTAGCTTGTTAGTTTACAAGATTAGACTTTGTAATTTTGATTTATAAGTTGAGGAAAGTTATGAGTGTCGAGTAGAGTGAATTGTACTATCTTGTTAATTGCTTTCTTTAAATATAAGGGAACAAACTTGTGTAGATTATGGAATCCCCGATTTGGCACTGGAAGAGTGGACTATCGTACAAGGCAGAGCTACTATACATCACTAACTTTGTTGTTCTTCCTTGCTCTTTTAATTTCCTACAATTTATATTTTTTTATTTATTTAATCAACTTGTTCTCAAGGTTTAAATAAAGGGGATTTATTTTTTAAGGCTTAAAATTTGAGATTTTAGTTATAATCAATTCAACCCCACTTCTTGATTATAAAAGTGGGACCAATAAAATTAAAGATATAAACTGTTTGATATTGCATTGCATTAGATTAAGCTTATGTATCATCTCATGTGTGCTTATGTTGCTATTGTACTGGGTTTCGGCACATTATTTTCTTCTTTCCAAGAAGATGATGATGATAGTAATTGTCTCAGATATGACTCAAGAGGAGCTTATTGAAGTTTGAGGAGGATTAAGATCGCTTGATTTGTTTTTATTTAAATTTTTTAAGAACTGGATTTATACTTTTAGAACTTATAATATTCTTTAAGTGCTTGGCTATGGGATCTATGTTTAGTAATAATCTTTTAAGCCTTATTCTATCTTCATAAAAGGTATAGGAGATACGTAATGGGATGGTTTTGTTTATTTTTAAGGTTTGAGTTATTTAAAAAAGAGTAGTATATGGTTTCGTTTTTGTAAAGGTTGATCTAGTCATGTGAGTAAAAATAAGAAATGTTTTTGTAAAACAAGCTTTATCGCTACTAAATTTCTAAATTTAAAAGTGGATAGCAAAAGTTTGACTTAAAGAATTTCTTTTAAGGTTAGCTTGTTCGTACAATACTTAGGTGTTATATGTGGTGACTGAACACGTATTGATCTTAATTTAGGGTGTGACATAAGAGTTACTAATAAATTTGTGAAAATTAAAAATTAGCTTATAGGATTAATTGTTTAATGAACAATTTACTAGATGGATTTCGGGCCTCAATCAATGTTTTGGATCAAGCTTCTTGGTATATAGGTATGTTGTGACTTGTTTGTTAGATGTTAAGATAGGCATTAAACCTAGTTAAATTTCCTTGAAGCTCCTATACTCTTTGAGGATGTCATCAAAGGAGATCAAAACAATTCAAAGAGTATAGGACCTTCAAGGACAATATGGAAAATCAAGGAACAAATAAGCAAATTCGAAGCTGATGCGAAGGATTGAAAATTGGAAGTTACAGACCTGTACACCAGCATGAACACAAATATACAACATGGATTCTAGCAATGCAATGTAGTTGGACTCTCATGTTGATACGAATGAATCATCCTTTCTACAGATGTCTGGTGAAGATCATATTCACGTTGGTACCGTAGGAGGTAAACTTGAAGGAGAAAGAGAAATTACTTTAGGCTTCGTTGATTTACTATGTGATGATTATATTGAAAAAGATAGAAGCTGCAGGCCTTCAGATCTATGCCGCTGGCATAGAGGAGTTACACTAGTGGCATATGGCCAGCGTTCTAGCAACACATAATAAAAAATTTTTAAACCGTCTTCTACACCACTAATGTATAAGTCCAACACCGCCAGCGTATCTTTATAAGCTGCCAACATATAATTACGAGATTTATCATTTTCTTTTATGTCTTTAGGGTTTCTTTTTCAATTTATATATAGACCTTTCTCCTTGTTTGCAATATAGAAGTTTTATGACATTTCTTTTGTGAAAGACACCTCCTTTGTGAGTTCTCAAGATAAGAGCTTGTATTACAAATTGTTTGCAATATTTTTATGAATATTGAGAAATCCAATTTCCTTTATTCATTTCTGTTAATTGAATCTTTGGATTCTTTTAACTAGTGATCCGTTTTGTAATTCGTGGAACCTATCGAATTACGATTCTTATTACAACTCAGTTTGATTTTGTGATTCATGAGTCATATCAAATTACGATTTCATCCATATTTTTATGATTTCTCAGTTTGTTTTGTTTTAGAAAACGCTAAAAAGATCAAGAACCCCAATCTTTAAAGAAAAGAATTTCTAACACTCTTGGATTCATATCAAAGGAGCCAGTCCCTGAATCAGATTTTTACCTTTGCACTTCTCAGTCAACAATGTATTATATACAAAATGGCTAGGGGACATTAAGTAGATCTAAGTTTATACATGAATATACTCGTGATATGTTTGAAGGTTTCAAAGTAAAGAGAGAGACAAATCATTTTCATATGACACATGAAATGCTCAACCACATATTAGGTTTATCGATTCAGACATACATGGTATGGTGTTCCATGAATTTGAATATATATTTTTCCGTGTTTGATAGATTTGGTCATATACATTTCAAAAACCAAATATTTAATGACAAAACAAAAAGACTTAACATTGCATGTTGTAAAATGAAAGTATTATATTTGTTCCTTTTTTTCACAACACTAAAGTGTAAAATCACCCTTTAGGACAAGATAAAAGATTTAAACTTTGAATACTGTAGAATTTTTTGAATTTTCACATGATGTAATGTTTCGAGTTAAGTTTAAACATATGTAAACTGCTATTTTGGTGTGTTATTGTGATTAACAATAAGGAAATAGTTTTTTTTTTGTTAATTTTGATAGAAAATTATTTCAATTAATAATAGAATATGTGTGCTATCACTTTGATTTATAATGAGGTAAGAGGGAAATAATGAATAATACATCAGCAATTGAAAAATAAAGGAAAAGAAAAGTGAAGGTTTTGCTAAGTTTAGAGGCCAATTAACCTACCCTGGTTAACCCTTTAGGTCAAACACCCTGATTTACTACTCTAGTTTGTTAATTTTTATTTTAGATAAATGTAACATTTAGCATCTCAATTTTATCCATTTTTGTAATTCGTTGTCTAAATTTTAAAGATGTCAATTTGCTACCGATAAGATTTTTTAGGTCACTTATAGTACCTAAACGAGGTATTTAATTGCAAAATAAGTAGGATTTAAGTAGTAAATTGCAAATTTTGGCAAAGTTAGGTAGATAATTTGAAAAAAATGAACAAATTTCACGTGTCAAATTGATACTTTAAAACTTTAGATAGTTAATTAAATAAATAAACAAAGGTAAATAGGAAATATTAGTATGATACATAACTTCAAAGGGTAAATACTTTATATCTCTTTCATGCATAAGCCCTTTTTTTCCTAAAAAATGTGTGTGAGTGTGTGTGTGTGTTACTATCTACTATAACCATTTTGAGGGGGCATCGAACTCAAATTAACCAGTTGAAAGACTAATATTCATGTTGCTCAATTATAAGACTTTGGGTCATACATAAGCTTTAACCCTTATTATATTTTGTATAACATCATTAGACTAGATCTAGAGTGGTGCATGTATTTTAAAATGACTAAGTAGGATGTTATGAAAGACGGTTAAAGGCAAGCATTGATGAGATCTATACAAAGTGCTCCCGAAATGATGATCCTTTGTACATGGATGTGCTTATATGTAGATTTGATTGTGCATACCTAAAGCCATTATGTGATCTATTTTAATGAATGATAACTTAATTTGTCAAGGGTGATGTACTATAATGTATCAAGATTCTTTAATTTATTTTCTAATGCTTGCTACGTTTTTTGGTCATTATTGATTAATAACAAAAGTGATAGGATAAAATTCATAGAAGACATATATAAAACACTCAAAAGTCATTAGCAAGTTATTCAACTTAACAATGGAGCTATAATAAGGCGAGGTTGCACCTTCACCTAACCTGATCTAAGCTAAGAATTAGGAAAGGAGGTTGTAGAGGACAATAAGCTTAGATAGGATTCTTTTGTGAAGCAAGTGGTACTATGTCATAACCTAGGCTTGATATAAAGTATGCATATAAAGCAGTGAAACTCCTTAAACCCAAACTAAAATGGAATATTTTCTTTGGTCTTATATTGAACTTGTTAAAGATAGGCCAATGGCGTTTACTTTTTTTTTTTTTTTTTTTTAAACTTGGCCATTGCCAATATTGTTAACTTGTTGAGTCATGACACTTGAAATGAACCTAGCCCCGATTAATATTATGCTCTAGCATAAAGAGAATTTCCACCATTCATTGAGCTTATTGTTCTTTTGAATTATTTTCTTATTGTTTCCATTACTAGTTAGATCAAAAGTATGAGAATGGCTAGGGTGCTACGTGATCAAGATTTGTTTCAATATCATATAATAACGACAATAAGATCTATCTATAACCATAATATTAGGATAATTTATTATGAGTAAGATTAGCTTTAAATTTTAGTTTGTACTCTTAGTTACCTAACGTTGCTTGCTCAAATCCGATAGGGGCTGCATTTGACAATGATAGGCTTGAACTATAGCTAAGGGGGAGCCAGCAAAACAGGAAGCAGGTTAGCGGTTCATTGCCATGACAAGCCAGTGAATTAAATGAGTAAAAGAGGTGTTGTACGACATTACTTCAATTTGAAATGGGTAGAGAATACTCGTAAGATACTGACCTGATTGTTAACCAGATAGTGGGCAAGTAGTTAGTTAACTTAGAAGTTACATTTATAGCGGGCATAGTGGTGATCGTGGGGAACGATCATGATTGTCTTAGGTGGGGTGATCCTAAGTGAACCTTCGATGTTGAGCAAGGATGGTGTTGTGGCTAACTGAGTGTTGAATTCTGGTCGGTATGAAAGCCAGTATTATTAGTGATTTGAGGGCATGGGGCCCAATTTGTCAACATGGCCAAGGGACAAAGGGAGTTCGGCTTGAGTAGGCCCATGGTCAATATTAGTCGTCAACATCTAAATTGCAATGAGTTTTCCAAAATTTAGTAATAATATAATTGTAATTTTTACGATATATCACGAGATTGTCCAGCTCAAGACCTTATCATTAAATTGATTATAAAAGGTTAATATAAATGGAATTTTAAGATTTCTATCATCGTTGGATATAGTTTTTATCATTCAATAATCATATGAAACTGGTCTCATTTAAGAAGAAAAAAGAAAAAAAAATCTTAATATAAAAGACCCAACTTTAATAAATAGTGCAGATTCTAATAAAGCATTGTAAGAAGATGAAGGCACCCAATTCTTTTTCGTTATATATATATATATATGTATATCTGTGTGTGTGTCTCCCTTGCAAACAGATTTTCACAAGAGGTCTAAAATCAATCTCCAAGTTAATATATTTAAATGAATTGCAAAATAAGGAGACATGTGTAATTGAAGACACGTGGAAGAGATAAATGCGAGAAATTAATGCTGGTTAAATTGAAGACACGTGTAGAGACACGCTGTGAGGCGTGTGGATTATATATACTGAGGAAATGTAGAGATACGCCGTGAGGTGTGTGGATTTTATGCACCAGGTAGAGGCATAGGGTCACATTGTTAAGGCATGAGAGGGACAAGATGTAGATCCTTGTTTCGATGTTCCACCTGGTATGGTGATGTTCCAGTATTCCACCTAAAGCGGTGATGAAAAAGAGATCCATTGGTCAGTGGTGATGAAAGGAGTTCCAACGGTTAGCGGTGATGAAAGGAATTCTACCGGTTAGCAGTGATGAAGTAGTTATCAACTACGGTGATGTTTAGGAGAAATAGGAGAACAAGATGGGTGCCTCTTCTCAAACCTAGATAGGACAGATCTAGAGAGAGATAGAAAGATCTTGATTCTGTTTGTTATCCACCATTTGTGGTGATGTTGAGAGATCCACTAGATAGATAGATCTAGTGATGACAACAATCTGTAATCCCATTATTATTGTAATAGTGGATGAATCTGAGTACCACTAGTCTCGTGGTTTTTCCCGCTTTGAGTTTTCCACGTATATCCTAGTGTTGTGTTATTTTCTTTATGCAATTGTTTATTTGCATGTTATCGCCATTTCGGCAAGAGGAAAAAGATTAGATCTTTTCTCTTGACATATGGTATCAGAGCATAGGGTTTAAAATAAAAAAAGAAGGAAAAAGGAGGAGAAGGCATGCAAGAAGACATAAAACCCTTGCATGAGAATCCAAGGCAGCAAGCACGATGGAACCCCATATGAGTTGGAGGGGGAGATTGTTGGGGTTATAGATCTAACTCATATGGGTCTATAACCAAGGAGATCTAAATATATTTAAATGAATTGGAAATAAGGAGACATGTGTAATTGAAGAGACGTGGAAGAGATAAATGCAAGAAATTAATGTTGGTCAAATGGAATAAATGCGACTAGCATTAAATGTGAGCCTTCCTTTTTTTTTTTTTTAATATATTCTCCTTATTTTGTCTTTCAGTATATACACCAAGAAAGTGTAGAGACACGCTATGAGGCATGTAGATTATATAAAACAAGGAGATGTAGAGACATGCCGTGAGGCGTATGGATTATATGCACTAGGTAGAGGTGTAGGGTCACACCGTGAAGGCGTGAGGGGGACAAGATATAGATTCTTATTCCAATGTTCCACCTTGTATGGTGATGTTCAGTTGTTCCATCTAAAGCAGTGATGAAAAGGAGATCCACCGGCCAGCGGTGATAAAAGGAGTTCTAACAGTTAGCGGTGATGAAAGGAGTTCTACCGGTCAGCAGTGATGAAGCAGTTATCCACTATGGTGATGTTCATGAGAAACAGGAGAACAAGATGAGTGCCTCTTCTCAAGCCTAGATAGGATAGATCTAGAGAGAGATAGAGAGATCTTGATTCTGTTTGTTATCTACCAGTTGTGGTGATGTTGAGAGATCCACTAGATAGATAGGTCTAGTGATGACAACAATCTGTAATCCCATTATTATTGTAATAGTGGATGAATCTGAGTGCCGCGGGTTTCGTGGTTTTTCCTACTTTGGGTTTTCCACGTTTATCCTAGTGTTGTGTTATTTTCTTTATGCAATTGTTTATTTGCATGTTATCGCCATTTTGGCAAGAGGAAAAAGATGAGATCTTTCTTTCTTGACAGTATATTTGAATTTAATCTATTATACATATATGATGTTATTTTAATTGTTGTTATTTGTTTTTTTTTTCTTAACATCTCAATACAAATTTGAAATTCATTAAATTAATAATTTAACCCTAGGCAAAAGAAATTATTCTTTTGTACCATCAACGTACCAATTTATACTTTATTATATGCAATATGTAATAAAGAAAATTATAAAAACATAACATATGTTTTAGTACTTTTACAATCAAGTGATCTGAGTTTTTATTTTTTATAAATATAGGCCTGTGTTTTAACATTTTGATAAACAAGTGATCTAAGTTTTATTTTTGACAAATACATGATTTGAGTTTTGTATTAATAATAGTAAGAGACATGTGAAACACATGTCATCTATTTGTCAAATATTAAAACTAAAGTCACTTTTTTTTACAAAATTATAAAAACACATGTCATGTATTTGTCAAAAATCAAAACTCATATCACTTGTCTGTGAAAGTAGCAAAACACATGTCATGTTTTTGTAATTTTCTCTAATAATCATTTTATACAAGTTTCATATTCTGCTTTTTTAATTTACAAACACCACATATTTGACAAAATAAAACTAAAAATACTTATATGGAAGATAAAGATGTATAGTGCAATTATTTATTAGATTTAAAATTGTAATGTAAAGGAAATTAGATCAATATCCCTCTAAACAAGTAGACCATGAATGGTCTAACGATCGCAAGATGCTTTCATACTAAGTACTTCTACCTTTGACCATACACACACACACACACACATAAGCAAATCACACAAATAAATGAACAAAGTCTGAAGAAATATTAATATAAAAGGATAAAAATTTGTTGTCCCAAGATGTGGTCCCACATTCTTGTTTTTGCGAATAAATACTTGTCACGTATCATGAAATGATAATTATTACTTACTCGATTTTAGGGATTTTATTTTCTTTTTACTATTTTCTAGTTTATTTAATATGTAACAAATCATTACTCACTGAAACATAAATAAGACAGTATCTTAGGAACAACAAATATTCATCCTATGCCCTTTTACAGAGGTGCAGTAATGCATCCACAACTCCATCAATCTCCTCTTCCCCTTTATCCTTGATACTTTCACTCATTTCTTTTACTTTACTCCTCACGCATTCACCATCATTTTCCACAACAACATCTCTTATTACTTTGGAAATTTCCCCCCTTTCATATTCTCCATTTCTACTTCTCTTAACTTCAATGCCAATCCCAACATTGTCCACAATTTTAGCATTAATTGGTTGATCTAAATGCATTGGCATGGCAATTATTGGAACCCCAAATTTTATACTCTCCATTATTGAACTCCACCCACAATGAGACACAAATCCGCTGATACTAGGATGTTCTAAGATCCTTGCTTGTGGGGCCCAACCTTCAACAATTAACCCCTTTTCCTTTATCCGTTCAAGATACCCTATTGGGAGCGCATCCTCAATTTTGAAGCACTCTCCCTCGGGGAATCTTATTACCCAGATGAAGTTCACCTTACTATGCTCCAAACCATAGGCAATCTCTTCTCTCTCTTTATCACTCAAAAAATACTCACTACCAAATGAAACAAAAACACATGAAGCTTTTTCCTTCTTATTAAGCCATGCAATTGTGTTGCTTACATCATCTTCCACTTGGGTTGGGCCTTGAACAAGTGGACCCACAAGTATGGTTCTTTTGCAGAACACACGAGAACAATAGTCTAAGTATTTGCCTTCAAGCAAATTAAAAGTCTTGATGAGAACAATTTCACATGACCTCTCGCAACATTGAATATATCTATCAATCTCCTTAATCTCACCAGAAGTACTCTGAAGCAATGAGTTGAGTTTTTGGGCTATGTAATCATGGAGATGGATTTCCTCAAAAGGGTATTTCTCATTAGGCTTTTTTATGCCATGAAGAATGTAAGATGTTAGTCCTGCTCCCATACTCACGAAAGTAACAGCGGGGATGTTATGTGATTTTGCCACGTTTGGTGCCCATGGTTGGAGAAAATCATAAATTAGTAAATCAGGTTTAATATTCTCCATGATGTTCGAAAAATCATGAGAAGACATGTCAAAGGCCTCTTTAAGTGTAGGCATGAGATGGGGTGGTAAGCCTTTGGTGGTGTGGTATTGAGGAGGAAGATTAGGAAGAGAAGGAAGCTGAAGTTCAATCCATTCAATGGATGAGCAGTACTCATGAGAAATTGTGTGCTTCATAGAGATAAGGTTGACTTTTGTGGAACATAGGTAAACGTAGAAGTTTCTTTTGCTAATAAGTCTTTTGGCGAGCTCTAGGAATGGTGATATGTGTCCATGGGCTAGCCACGGAAACATCAATATTCTAATGGTCTTTTGCTCGTTATTATTCATGCTTGCTCTCACTAGATTCTCTTTCTCCAAGTGTGTGGTTCCTAGGAATATTAAAAATGAGACGTTGTGGAAATGGCTTGCGGGTTGATAACGATATAATCTGTGTGAAGGAGAGGAAACTTGAAGACCAAATTGGACAAGAATACGAGAATGCTCAAGCAATTGTCTTAGGCAAAGGCTTGGAAACTTGTTGAAGGTCTTGATTATTTATAAACTCCATCTTGGGCTGAGAGGAGAGGCAGTGGAATTGAAATGAAACTCTGAACATTAAACAAGAGCATAGGTAACGAAGCTGACCTAAGACAAGAGTTTAGAGAATACGTGCCTAAGTGTCTTTCTTTTTTTTGTCAGCACCTATGTCTGAGCTCAGACGGGTGTCATTTTCTTAAATATTTTAATTCCCAAAATTTAGTAATAAAATAGGGTTAACCACACGCTAGCCTTTATCTTCTTAAAATTATAAATTATATAAAAATTATCATAACACCAATGCTATATTACCTCTTGAAAATATAATATATTATTTTATATAGATTCACATCTTTCAAGCACGATATATTGATGTAGATAAACGATATTTTATCCATACATCTTGTAAGTGCAATACATACATATATTGCATGTTGTAAGTTACACATAAAATATTTAAACTAGTATCGCACTTACAACATATGATAATGCAATAGTATTTATATTATTAATTTTACCTAATTCGTATTTATATTGCATCGGCATACAAAAAAAATTTCTCAATAAAATAATTGCATGTATACCTTGGAATTCTGAACTTTAAGGTTTAGCTTTACTTTTTCCTTGGTCTGGAAACTATATAATTAACTCTGAAATTGATTATTAGATTTCAGAATCCAAGTCAAATTCATATTAAGGATTCTTGGGAGTATTAGCAATTGTGTAGTGTGGGATCTATGTACAGATATCAAAAGTTGTAATTAGATGAAATCATTTTTTAAGCAATATAGATGACGTATTTCAGCCCAATCAATAGCTTAGTTGGTTTAGGTTCGCTTCATCTTTGTTTTTCTAATCCCCCTCGATCGATTTGTTCTATTTGTTATGGTTGTCGATTTGCAATTTGCTTCTGTAATTTGGATTTACCTTTTCGGGAAAACAACCAAGGCCATCATATTCTGGTAAGCCATGACGTGTGCTTTTTATTTAACTTTACTAAAACGATAAAAGTCAGCATAGGCCGGCTTAGACATCATCACGGGACGGTTTCGAACCACGAATCGTCCTGAACCGTCGTCGGCGGTTTCTGACTGGGAACCGTCCGTCGGTGACTATTCCAAACCGTCCAAGGACCTGCCGGAACCGGCGGGTCCAAGGACCAGCTGGAACCGGCAGGTCCAAGCGGTTATTCGTGGCGGAACCGGCGGTTCCAACCGGGTTCGGAATTGCTATTCCAGAGCTGGAACCGACGGTTTTAACCCGCCAAATATTTGAATTAAAAAAAAAAAAGTAAGAAGATTAAAAAAATGATTTGGGTAGAATGATGGGTATAATTAAAAAAACAAAAACTAAAATGATGATGATGGAATGATTATCCTATGTCAATTTATCACACATGTCAAGTGTCAACCATATTATTTTTATAATACTAGCGGATGCATCACCAATGTGTGCCAAAATTAAAAAAAAATGGAGAAAACACTACAATTTATCCTAAAAATAGAAGGAGTTACTACGGAAAAGATAGGAGAGAGATGGCGGAGTAAAAAAAGGAGAAGAGGGGGTGTAAGATAACCGTTATAAATATTAAAAGAAAAAGATAAATAATTACCATATTATGTATTTTAATTTTTATATCAAATTTTGGCTTAATAATAGATAAATAGAGAAAAAAAATATTTCAGAAAAAAAAATCATCATCTCACCTACTATCCATTAAGACGTTAAAAAAAAAAAAGACATATATATATGCATATAATTAAAGTATTATAAAGATTATGGTTTTTTTTTTTTTTTTGGCCTTTTAGTTTAAGATTTAATAAATATTATAGTCATTACATCTGAATCTATTATATAAGAAGGGGGAGGGGGGGGGGGGTTTATTTACTTCATTTTTCTTAAAAAAAAAACCGGTTCACGTGGAACTGGAACCGGGACTGCTAGAACTGACGGTTCCTTAGAACCATGAACCGCCCCGGCTCTGGCGGTTCCTGTTTCGGTTCGGGTCTGGAATCGACCCGAACCGTGCCGATGTCTAGACCGGCTATGTAATATGAAAAATAAGTTGTATATTTTTTTAACATATATATAACTTTTTTTCCTATGTTGCTTTCCTTAATACTGCTTCCCCTGAATTTATCAATAAAATAAGTGTATATATACCTCTACTGAGCAACTGTAGATAGAATTCTCAATTCTTAATGTCGAGCTTTATTTTTTTCATGGTTTTTGAAAATACATATAATTAACTCTAAAATTGATTCTTAGATTTCAGAATCACAGCTATAAATAAATATTAAGGATTCTTGGAGTATTTAGTGATTGTGCAGGATCTATAAACATATTTTAAAAGTTATATATAGAAAAAAATTCATATTTTAAGCGTTATAGAATTGCAGGAAAAGGGGGAAAAAAATTCTATACCTGACCATTAGTGTTAGTTCAGATTTGCTGATTCCATTTTTTTTTAATCAATTTATTCTGCTAAGTCTATGAATAGTTTAAGCTTACCCAGGAACAAGGTAGTTTCCTCCTGGTTGTCAATCCGCAATTTACTTCCACAATTTGGATTTTCCTCTTCGTGAAAGAGACTAGGGCCATTCTGGTACGCCTGAAAAAAAAAATAATAATAATAAAACGAGTTGGCTAAAGAGGTAAAGGACTCAACCGCACCCACCACATCCCCCCACCCAAAAGAAAAGGCAATACTGTGTTTGGCAATTAGGTTTAATATGAAAATTGATGGAAAAAAAATAGAAATCAAATCAAAAGAAGGAAAAAAAAAAACAAAAGAGATGAAATGAATGGAAGATTATATTTTTTATTTGATTTATTGCATGTAAATGAAAGAAAATGGGATGAAATATTGATAGGAATATACTAAAATATCTTATACTTTTTAATTTTATATTATGTTTCTAATGATATTTTTATAATATTATAGGACTTTCACTTCAATCATTTCTGTTTCCGCCCAAAATAGGATGGAAATAAAAGCACATCATCTTTCTCTCCATTTTTTCTCAGTTCTTTTCTTTTCCTTCGCATTTTGATAATCCAAACACCAAATTTTTGCTGATTTCTATCTCTTTCTACTGATTTCATCATTACCAAACACAATGTAAAAGACTTGATGTTATCTGTTAAAGGAGGATAGTTTAATATTAGCTCTCGGTAATCTGTAAGTACCCTGCAATAGAGTCCTTGGTCCTAGTAGTGACTAGAGTCAAAAACCATCAATTTGGATCTGTTTGTTTCATAATATTTTGGTTATTTTTGTATTATATTTTTATCAATTTAAAAAATTTATCAAAAAATAAATATTAGAAAAAAACTGACAATTTTATTTATAAAATGATAAATTAGGTACGATATAAATATATATAAATAAGTTACAAATATAGATCTGTTATAGATATGATACATATAAAAATCCGATGGTTCAAATGGAAAATATATATATATATATATATATGTAGCAGCTGTATGAAATCGATAAATCCTTAAAATAAACAAATAAATGAAATTTCTATGTAGTATTTCCTTTTGTAGGTTTATTTTCTAAAGCAAATAGAATAAATTTAAAGAGTCGCCGTCTTGATAAGACATATGAGAATATAGTCAACCTCAGCCACACGGGTAAAACAAAACCCATAGATGAAGCCACCAAAGGCACACCTGTACGTTCAATAATTGAAAATTTGACGCCGATAAAATATTATCTCTTCAAATGGCTGAGCATTGATTTTACAGTTTTTTTTTTTTTTTTTTTTTTTTTTGCGCAAACTCATTGCATTTGATTTACTGGGGAAAAAAAAAAAAAAACCCTTATTGCATTTCAGAAACTCGTGTTACAAGATGCTTAGAAAACAATGGCTTAAGTTAAAATCATATTAATGAAAATTGCGATTCGTTTTCTATATTTTTGAAAATGGACGTATATGATCGAGAGTGAAAATTACAAAAATAACTTAGAATAATACATTTACGATTTATATAGATTGTTATGTAAATAGAAGAGAGTTACAAAGCATATAACGGAATTCTTTGAAAGTACAAGAGTTGCATGAAAATGATAAAAAAAAATAGTTAATAGAAATTAGCAAATCCCCTTTGCTTTCCTATAATCCTTGTTTCCTATAATAGTCCTCTATATTTGGAATTCTTTAACTATTTGTGACTCTCCTTAGTTATTTTAATTATTTTTCTTTTAATAAAGGGAAATCACCCACATTATTAATGAAATTAAAAAAAAATTCGAGGGAACATATAAATCTTACCTCTTTAAATAAATAAGGCAAATACTAAAAATTAAATTGAGGTGGGAGAACTAAACAGTGAGTACTGCTCATACTTTGAAAGATGAAAGGGACTCATCCTTAAATACTTTTTTGTTTATACTACTCCTAAGTCTACTTGACATATTTCCTCGACTCTTCTGCATCTTTGAAATATTTTGCAAAATCATAATTTAAAAATAAAAAACTCATAGATTGCATCTTCCTAATCCTCAACCTCATCGTTCCCAAATTTTTATTTTTTATGCCAGTCTCAAATAATTTTTTGTGTTTGATCGAAATTAAAACTAATTACTTAAATAAGATCAAAATAAAATTAATTATCAAAATACAATATCAAAATGACATTTATTAAACAGAGTACGAAAATTTTTGCATGCAGAGTATATCCTGAGTTATTGTCGCTCAACACAATAGCAAGAGGGTGGGTCCCAACAAAGCCAAATGCATTGAACACAGAAAGGCGCAAAATGAATGGATGGTTTTTCGTCATAATAATAATAATAAGGGATGGGTCCTAGCGCAAAAGGAGGAGTACCAGCAGTCAATCATATCATTATTTTAGAAACGGTGAAACAGTGCAAAAGGCCAGACTTATATCACCAAAGTAAATTGCGATGTACAAATAGAAAAAATAAATCGCTTATCCAAAACACGATATGAGAACAATAGAGAAACATGATATAGCAATTTATAGCAACGATTTATATAAGTATTTATATCTGGTTTTATCGATGCAATTTAGTAATAGTATTTTGATAATTAATTTTATTTAACTATTATATTGATAATTTTTTTTTAAGTAATGAAAAATATGTATTAAACTCCAATCTCAAATGACTCTATAGTTTCTTTGTAGTAGATCTAACATCTTCCACATTTGATCCATAATTTACTGTAATAAAGGAAGTAGTATCCTTTGTATTCCTTATATTATGTTTAGTTTATTGGATTTGAATAAGATAGGAAAAAAGTAGTAATTTCTTTATTTTAGTTTGAGTATTTTTGATAAAAAAATTTACATTTTACAAGGAATAATAATTGCTCTAGTAAAATGCAGAAATATAAATTTCTTATATATTCGATATTATATGAAATAGACATCCATAAGGTAAAATTTTTAATAAACCAAACGAGAGAATAGTTATTTTCATTCCTATGTTTAAATGTATTTTTCAAAAGTGAAAATACGATTCCTAAAAATCGATGATTCTAATTTTGTAGGGAAAGTCGATTATGCCATGGAGATAGCAGAATCATGATCTCATTCTATCCATACTGATTATTACTATTACAATTATATTTTTATCCTCTTTCATATTCATTATTCATATTTATTACTAAAGATATTTTTTACGGTTACCAACCAATTTTATTACATGATATATCCAAACAAAAAATAGATTTATTATTTCATTACTCATATCCATTCGATTTTAAAATGATTCATGCATATCAAATATGAAAAAAGAATAAATTTTTATGTGTTGAGCTTGAAAATCTTTCCTTTTCTTTAATTAGACACATATTAAACTAAGGTCTCCTTAATATGTAACTCGAGGTAATTAAGAGATTGAAGATGGAAAACTCGCTAAATATGTCTCGCTCATAATTAAGAGACCGTTACCTTGACAAAATTCATATTAAAGCAAATATTTTTGGAGGTTTATCGCAAGCTTGTAATGATTGACATTAGTATTTGAGCTACAGCTTGAGAAAGAGTAATGGTTGTGAGCGTAGATTTTCTAAATATTTTTTATTATCACACCAACTTCTAGATGAAGTAGGTTATAAATACTTGGTGTAATAAATGGGTTGGTTGACCTGCCACCTCAATTTATGTTATTATGATGCCTCCTTATATTAAGTTTGACTTTTACTTCTTAGGGATAAGATAAATGTATGATTTTTGTAAATCATTATACGATAATACTTCTATCATTTATCTCAAAGGAGCCATTGAAGAATAGCTTTAAATATAAATAAAGTTTAAAATTCCAAGATAAAGATAACTCACAACAATTATTAGAGCTAATATGGCACTATGATATTCCTTCATGTTGATTATTTACACTTCATTGTTTCATTTGTTAATGTATTGAACTCGTGAGGAATTCTTAATCTTTTGTCATCATTTTGCAATTATATTTTGTGAATCTTGAGTTGATGTGTGAAAGTACCAAATAGGCTCTATAGATTAGTAAATAGTTTAAGAGTAGAAGCTTGGTTAAGTAGAGGGAATGAACGAAATATCCAAACCACTTAAACAATATGCTTGAGAAGCTTAAGTGATTAGCAAAAGGAATATGATGTTTTAATATTCAAAATAAGCTTCTTGAGTAGATTCTATGTTGAGCTATTAAATTTAGGGCTTGAACTAACATTATACAAATTAAATGACACTTTACAAAGTATATATAGGAACTAAAAGAAGTAATCAAAAAGTTGCAAGTTAGCCTATCTAATAATATAAGAAGCTTAAATAGGTAGATTATACATTTTTGTATCAGAATTTTTATTTAAGGCTTTTGATACCTAATGAGACCCTAAGATAAGTTTGAAAAATGAATTTAAAAACAATTACTCTCACTCATACGATTGTTCACATGAGCGATGTGGTAGATCTAGTAGTTAAGTTTTACCTTTTGGAACTAATTTTTTAGTATCATATTCTTGATTTAAAGGCTAAATTGACACTAACAAAATTTGACAATGATTTATACAGTGACTCCAAAAGTTAGTAAAAGTAACATGGTTAAAGTAGTTTTACAAAATTCATAATACATTTAATTTCAATTGACTAAAAGTCAAATAGATGATCTATTATCAAGGGTAGCGATAACACATTTAGAAATTTAAATAATAAATGAGTCCTTGAAGATGAGTCTAATGACCTATAAAAAGATATAAATATATACATGCAAAATTATACTTCGAAACATATTATAAGATACTATTTGCTCGTTCATTTCGCTATAATTGCAATTCCATTACAGCTCTATTCCTTATGAATAGCTATTATAGCGTTTAGTTCACTGAATAGCGATTCCACAATGAATCCCTATTATACAAAACATTGAATACTCATTCTTTATTCAAATTTATGAATACCAATTAAATACTGGAACTATCTTTTTTTTTTTTTAAATACTACCATTTAAATAAAAAATTAATAAAGAAAAATCATATTGCAGCTCTATTTCATTCCTTCGTAATAGAAATTCCATTACAACCTTATTCATTTAGCGAAGTAAACGAGCCATACATATTTTGTACATAATGTAGCATATGACACTGTATTACTGTATATTAATGCAATATGATACAAACATACCCGTAAAATAAAAAAAATTCCTTGAAAAGAACCAACCGCTTAATAGCTTATCCAAGCAACGGAAGAGCTATGAAAAGTGTAAGGACCCACTATCACCCCCATAATAAAAACAGGTGATAACAGTCCCCTAATCACATATAACATGCAGAATTATATGTAAAGTTATCCTAAAAGAAGTGTTTGAAGTATTATTTGCCTAAACTCTCAATACTTAACTCTTAAATTTGAAAATTATTGATTTTTGTAAAACTTGTAATAAAAGCACAACATCATATTTATCATATATTACAAGGGAAATAAGTTCAAGATATATATATAGCTAGGTTTAGATATTACAATAAAAGCTACAAAAGGTAATTCAACCTATATCATCTAATATAAACATCAAAAGATTCCATAACTAGTTTATCACAAGTGAGGAACTCCGTCCTGGTCCATAGTCATATCTAATACTCCAGGTCATCTAGGAAATCCTCAAAGTTGGTACCATAGCCCATATTCGCATAAAAGTCATCTTCATCGTCACCTAAAATAGTTAAAGTATAAGCCAAAGGTCTAGTACACAAGTAACGAATACAAATACGAAGTGATCCACACATACTTAAACTAAATGCAAATACAACAGTCATTAGATTTTTTAGTTAATCTTTAGTTAGCCAAATAACACTTGAGTATTCAAACTCAGGACAACAGGGATTTCTGGGGGAACCTGAGTAACGATTACGATGCTCAAGGGTTGATATAAGTAGCTCAGATACTCATATCTCCTAGATAATTTTACCCAAAACAAAAAAGTAATCTTATTTAGGGTTCTTAGCCATTTCTCAACTTTACTTAACTCGATCCATAATATCACCTAATTCAAGTGTTCCCATAAACATTGAATTAAATCATATTACATCCTTTCAAGATTAAGCAAGTGTTATGGCGATGCTGAATACCCTATCAATTATCCACTAAACCACTAATAAAAGTCATTTCAAAATGACAAGGGTGGTCTAAGCGCCTAAAACTACCATACCCCCAATCTGAGCAGGGTACCACTCTCCAAACCAGATTCAATGGTGTAAAAGACACTCATACACGCAATTACTCAATTTCCTTAATTTAAAGTAACATTAAGGAATACCTATCCTAACAAAGAATCAAGCAAGTTACTACAAATCTAAAATTGCTCAGAAATTAATAGGGTTAGCCTAGCGAGGATTTATCATTGTACAAGAAAATATTGAATTTCTCACTTAGTTCAAGCACTAATCAACTAGTTTCAAACATAACTAATCAAAGAAATTCAAATAAATTATTACAAATTCATAACATGGCATTTAAACATCATATAATATCATACAATACTCAACAAATTTTCAATTGATCATATATCAAACTTTAGAAAATATTGGAGGAAGTTTTTGAAAATGAAAATTGCAGGGGACACGTCGGGCTTCAATGCTGGCGGCGTTGATCCGGTGCACTCCGCATTAAAACTCAACGCTTGCCATCGCTGGTAGCATTCAACAATACGCCGACAGTGTTATAATCTACGCCGATGGC